>JAASFQ010000557.1:0-19310 GCA_023333845.1 Globisporangium polare | reverse complement strand
TCGTTGATGCCAAAACGAGCTCGTTTCTCAATCGGCACTTCAGTTCGGAGCTGCGGATGCCATCAAGCGATCTGGCATCGGCGTCCAGGAACTGCACTTTGCTGTGTGAAGAAGCCGCTTGGGGAGGATGGACACACACACGATTCATTGGTTGAAATAGAGGTGCGTGTATCTGTACCACCATCTTTGGTTTCCCTGTGGGTGTGACATTCACTTGGAATCGCTGTCATTGCAGTTAGAGCTCCACTCGTTCATCTACTACGACAGCTCCACTAGCGATTGAGTCGTCAAGGAGCACGTTCTCGACCTTCTGGCCGAGCATGCTCATGTTCTCGTGGTACTGGCTCACGACCTTCCACGTCATGGACCCAACCGCCATCTCGTCTCTGCTGATAGAGAACTCTGGATCCGAATACGAGCGGATGCACGTCTGTACGATGCAAGGTGCCAACTTGGAACCAATGAGACCTCGCGTGACATTCCATCCGCGCTCGGTTAACCGGACAGTCGATGCGTGTTGAATCTCCACTTTGGCGTGCCAGACCACCACGACCTGGTCATCTTCGATGAAGCGCTTCATTGTCAGCCACGTCCTGATCTTTGAGACGGGCATGTTGCGGAGCGAGATCGAATCATTCAGAGTGGCATAAACCGCGTTGCCCGTGAGGCGACAGATCTACAGCGTAGCAGAAGAACAAGGGTGACAATTTAGTCCATACAGGCACTGAGGATACCAGAAAGCACAAACACTCGTCGTACCTTGAGTTCTCCGCTGCTGGGTGTCAGTAGACCGCGTTTCGTGAGTCTCCAGAACGCATTACTCACGGCGTTCATTGAGAACGGGAAGCTGCGTGCAGTGGTGTGCTCAAAGAAGAGCCGAGAGTCGTGGCTGCGGAGTTTGTTGGTCCGCATGGTCTCCACCACGGCGTTTGTGAAGTTGCATTCTTCCCAGACAGTGGGCTGGGACTGGTACTGCGCATCCAGACCCTGACGAAGCGCTTCGAAGGTTGTCAAGTCCGGTACCACTGCTGGTCTTTCCATGTCGACGTACGAAAACGCCGTGCTGGCATCCTACGTAGTTGATTACAAGTCTGTTAGAATGCTGAACGTCCAGGTTGTCAATGGATCTGAGAGAACTCGTACCGGGACTCTGGAGGCACGAAACTTGGCACAGGTCGCATTGAATCTGTTGCAAATCAGCGCGTTCTCCTGCATGAGCACTCGCAGTTTCCGATTTTCCATTGCGCCTCGTTCTGCCTGCTGCTGTTCTGTCGCAGCAGCGCGTTTCCAAGCCAAGCTTTCGTGCAAGTAGGTCTGCACTGGCATCTGACCACGGTGACCGAGGCTATTACTAATGGCGTTGCCCAGCAGCGCCTCTAGCTGGATCTGCAGCTCGTCGACGCTCGCTCGGAGGTGCTCGATTTCGTCGCGTTGACGCTTGCTCGATCGGGTAGCCCTCGATGCCACCATGACGACAGGTTCAGTGATATTCATAACCGGTAGTTTCCCGCTGCTTGCTGGGTTGGGACTGTGGATGCGCGTTGCCGATGCGTCGGTCAGACTATGGCCGCTCAGGCTGGAGTGACCGAGAGTGTCGAGCGTCCCCGCAGTGCTTGCCCACGAGACTTCTTCGTCGCGAACTAGCGACGCGTCGCCTCCTGTTGTCCATTTCACTCCAGTGAGCTCTCGCGCAGCAGCAGGTGCATCGATCGAAGGAGGGCCGCTCTCGCCGAAGCCACAAGCAAGCTCTGCGCTCTGCTCATAATCACAGCCGAACTCGCCAACGTACTGCAGGAGACTGTCGATCTCGAAGTCGAAATCGCCGCTCTCTGCACCCTGATAGCTTGAGCTGAGCTGCTCCGAGTCGCCTCTCTGCTGAGTCATTCCGCGCTCAGGACGGGAGCGAGTGGAACGTGGCTGCAAGCTGCTTCACTGACGGGATCGACGTCCCGCGTGTCTTATTGCGAAATGAAAAGCAGCCTTTGCAGGGCGAAGCTTCCGACCTTGTCGGATTATGTCGAGGAGGGCAAGCACGTGGTCGTGAGACAAGCGTGATCTAGTAGGGAAGCTGTGTTTTCGATATCAGAGACTTTGGCAGGATACGTTGGACGACAATATACGTTTACAGAGGGGTTTCGGCACCCTGAAGAACGTGCTTCTGTATTCTATTAGATCGTATATGATCTTTGATTTGGTCGCTATAGAGGAGAGCGAAGGTGCGATCAACAGTTTACGCCGCAGCGGTAATGATGATGGCCAGTGGCAGCATCGAGCCAGCTCAGACGCCAGTCCCGAGGAAGGTGATTGCTTTTGATACTCGCCCAGATATCCAGTCTCCTGCGTTGTGTTGCTGAGTTGCTTCAGCACCTGAGCTGTACAGCAGTTGGCTCGGCGCTTGCAAAGCGATGACCCCCTGGTATTAATCAGCTGGTGTCACCGGTTCGTGCTGCCATGGGAGCATTTCTATGATAGACATACCATGCGAGGTGCACAGTCTGACGCAGGAACGAACTGAAGAAAGATAAGTCAGCATCTGCTCCTCCGCACGTTGCCCAGGTGTGTTCGCGAATCCACGCAGCGCCTCCAGTTGGGTCTGAAGCTCGTTCACACTCGCGCGAAGGTGTACGAGAGCGATCCGTCGAAGCTGCCTCCATCATATATGTCCGCGCAACAAGCTCTAAGGCTCTCGTGCGCGCGCTTGTCGCTCTGATGAGGTGTGCGAACGCTTCTGCTCTAACGCCACTGTGTTGTGTCCAGCGAGATTTGCTGCAAAGCATGGATGTGGGGTGCGACAGCCACGAGTGAGCAGGATATGGACCTATTCAGCTGCGCCTGGCGAAGGGCAACTGGTTACGTGACGGC
Organism: Globisporangium polare; assembly: GCA_023333845.1. Classification (NCBI taxonomy): domain Eukaryota; phylum Oomycota; class Peronosporomycetes; order Pythiales; family Pythiaceae; genus Globisporangium; species Globisporangium polare. The sequence goes on along the minus strand of JAASFQ010000557.1, from coordinate 16,448 downwards.
AGAACGATGACACTTGAACTTGGGTGTTGACACGAGAGTCGTCGAGTTCATGACGACAACGGTCAGAGCCACACACGAGGCTTAGTTTGGTCACTCTTGCCATGGGCGGGTGGATGCGCATTTTGTTTTGCTGATATGAGTTGGCAATCGGGGGTCGGTCCGCCGAAGAGGTGGACAACCCATCGGAGCGAATCGATTCTGGGGGCGATCCTTGATGTGTCCGCTTGCAGAGAGGTATGATCTCTGGAGACGAAAAGTGGCGCTTCGCTGCGGAAGGCGTTCAGAGTCCATTCGCGTGGAAGCCACGCACAGAGCTGCACAATCTCCTGGGATAGCGTAGTGTCGACTCGAGTGTGCCGTCCCGTCTTTCCTGTGTATCGCATCAACCAACCTTTGCATTATACACCAAAGTCTACGCCAGCAAGAGTTTGTCGAAGTCATTGCTGAGGATGTCGTCCGTGATCTCGTGCATCCGGTGCAAGTGGCGTCGGTACGAGTCGACGAGGATCCGATTGATAGTCCCAGCTGCAAGATCCTGATCAGAAGATACCGAGTTCTCGATGGGGAAGTAGCGCACGCACGACTGCTCGATGGAGAGCGGGCCACCCGAGTGGTTGACTGGCATCACGCGCGGCGGACGCAGCGCATTCCAGCCTTTCTCGTGGAGTCGCATGGAGACACAGCCCGAGACGTCGATCACGCTTTCCCAGACGCCAGCCACGCGGTCTGGAAACACGAACCGCTTGATCGCCATTCGCACCGTGAGCGTCGCCTCGGCGTGCGGCAGGCGGATGACGTCGACGAACTTCGTGAACGAGATAGTGTCGGTGGCGTGTCGGACCTATAAGTTACCGAATACAACACTGCTCGTTAGACAACCTCCACCGCACATGGCTTCTAATGAGGTCAATGAGGAAGCGTACCTCGTGGAACTTGTGGAGCTGGTGCAGCTTCGCGCTCTTGTTTGTCTCTCCGATCGCGCGGTCCATGATAAACATGTCCTGCGGGATCACGCGCGAGTGCATGCTCTCCATGAAGAACTTGCCCCTCGAGTCCGTCTTGACGCGCAGTTCGGCAGCCAACTCGCCGTCAAAGTGCAGCAGCCCCGCAGCTTCGAGGATGCGGTCAATATCCTCGTACTGCGCGTCGAAATCGCGACCGAGAGACGCGAAGATCGCGAAATCGTCGTCGAATGGGTCGTGCTTTGGACGCTTTGTGAGCGAGGTGCCAGGCAAAGAGAAGCCGGTCATTGCCTGCAAACGTAAGTAGTTGGTCCACAAAGAAAGCAAGTGGGTCAGTGCTTCGGCGCCATAGAATACGACAGCCGCGCAAGTAAATCGCGTACCGTAAAGTCAAACTGGTTCCAGCACATCGCCTGGAGCCGCTGCAAAACGTCGAGTTGGCTCTCGTACTGCGCTCGCAGCCGCGCGTTCTCGAGGATCGCTGCGTGCGTTTTCTCTCGCTCGCTGGCTGCAGCTAGTCGCCATGCACTTGGCTCGGCTGAAGACTTGATTGCAAGATTGCCGACACCACCCTGTTGCTGCTGCTTCTGGATCAGCGACAGTGCTGCGAGCGACTGACCCTGGACGCGCAGTCGAATGAGCTCCTTGCTCAGCTTCTGCATCTGCTCACGGAGCTCGTCGACTTCGTGTTTGCGTCGCCTTCTGTTCGGACGCCTCGCTTGCTTCCTGCGCGGAGCCTGTTGCGCTTTGACTATCGAATCGGTCGCAACCCTCGATGAGTCTACACTCTTGTCGCTCGTGTCGTTCTCGAGTGTACCTTGCTGAGGATGTCCTGCGGCGACGAGTCCCCCACTCGCGACTGATTCGGACCCTGAACCAGAACTACTGCTACAGTAGCTACTGCCGTCAGCAGCGCTCTGAGCTTGTTCAGAGCACGCATGGCCATTGCCAGCTTCCTGGTCTTCTGGTTCAAAAGTAGGACCCTGGAGCACGACCAGGAGCATCTCGCGCTCTTCAGCGGTGAAGATCGGCTCTTCACACGCCGACATGGGCTCTGCGCTAGCGCTGTCTTCCCCAAAAGCAACTTCATCGAAACACCGCCACTCGACTTCCTCGCCGTGAATGAGTCTCGCTTGCGCTTTCGGATGTAGCTCTTGGTACGGGAGAGCCGCGCTCACATGTGCTACTGGTGGCGCTACTGGTGGCGCGGACAGACCGAGCGCTCCGTCTGCTGTGAGCGGCGCATCGCTGAACTGCTCCAAGAACAGGAGCAGCTCGTCGAGCGCGAGTGCGTCGCTGCAGCCCTTGTCCATCTTTCTATTGAGCAACGCGCGGTTTTTGTGTCAGACTCGGATCGGACACAAACAACGACAGGAATGAATGCCAAACCTTCAAAGCCAATTGGACAGTTTCTGCACGACACAGCTGCAGTCATGGGAGCGCCGTGGGCTCGAGGCAAGCCGGGGATGCGGCAGGAGGACGAGACGGCCCCGTGGATCGCCTCCGTGCTCAGCCTCACGCTGCCCAACACTCCAGCGGCACTGTGGAGAGAAGCCGAGCTGCGCAACACGAAGGACGGCGCGAGCCAAGTGGCTCTTGAGTCGCACCGGACCCTCTCCTCCATATTGTGAGCCCAGGTACTTCAAGCTTTCAGCGCCATCTGGAGATGAAGACAAGTGGACAGACCAAGGGCCACGCCGCTACATGAACGCGCCTGCGCTCTTCTCATTCATCGCGCAGCTCAACAGCGGATTCACTCGGAACTCACGGCTGCAGCAGGAATGGACGACGGGCAAGGACAACCTTGCTTCTGGTTCTCCGGCGCCTCTTCTCGAGGACGGAGATGTCTGTACCGGCGCCAGGACCGACAGCAACAACCACGATGGTGCTTTTCCTTAGCGGGGGATCACGAGGAGACCCCGGTCCAGGAGGAGGAGGAGGAGGAGGAGGTGGCGCCACCATTACCGGGGCAGACTCGAGAGACCCCAACGCGACGATCTCCTGGGCAGGCAGCGTCGCGTTGGTGGCCGCAACAGCACAACAAAATGGCCGACCACTTGGCCGAGCAGGCCATGAACACCAAAACAAGCGCGCAAGACCAGTTCGTGACAGCGCACCCACAACTCGTCGAGGTCGCGGAGTTCGACATCATTGTTTGGCAGCACACCCACACAGGCGAAGAAGGACTGATAGGCTTCTTTTCTTCTGAATTTAGCCTACCAGTGAGTGTAGCAACCCGTTCGAGCCTTTCAACAATCACGATCGGAGCTGGCCTAAGCACAGTGTTTTCCGTCGCAAAGTGACGCAGAATGTTTGACTGTATATGCAGGTTTGAGCAAAGCTCGACTGATGTTAGAATTGCTCCCGTTTGAGCTTTAGCGACCATCACTCCTCCCTCAATGCTCTGCATCTGAACACAGTGTATTTTGTAGATAGCTTGTTTCGAAAGCACCAGGCTGTGTACGCTAGCTGTTCACTCCCCACTGCTGCTAGTCCGTGCTTTCCTCTGGCATTGGTGACGACGCCAATTGCACGTTAAAAATCGCTTGCTTGCTTGCTCACTTCGCCCAGCAAAACAACACACTCGCTCAGAAAGCAGAAAAAGAAGTCAGTGGCGGAACAGCACGAAGAGATGCTCTCACCCGTCGCCACCGCCGCCCCCACGGCCCACGCTCGCGCGCTACACGCTGCTAGTACTGCTCACGCGTCGCCGCTAGCAGTCGACGTCGCGGTGCCCGAAGAGGTGCTCGCAGCGGTCGTCGCGCTCTCTGATTCGGCAGAGCTGTGCGTCAGTCGCCCACTTGCTGACGCAGCTTCGTCGCCACTGGTACCGAGCGGCGTGCGCTCTTGTTCTGGTGCGCGGATGGCGGCGCCCGTGCGCACAGCGACAGCAGGTGAAGAGCGAGTTGAGAGGGCGAATGGCAGCAGTGAGCTGGCGACGACGCAGCCAGTGCTTTTGCCGAACGAGACCCGCGTTGCTGCTCGTGCGCCGCGGCGGCTGCCGAATGTTGTTGCCGATGCTGTTAACCACGAGGATGCGGACGAAAGCGAATCCACGGAGCAGTCGCATGAGAAGAGCTCTGTGTACGACACGGAGGACCCGAGCGTCAAGTCTTCCGAGTGCTCGGTGAAGACTCCGGATGCCGTGAAGGAGCGAATACGCGAGATGCGCTTGGGCAAGCGGCGGCGCCAGCGGCAGCAGCAGAAGGATGAGCTCAAGCACCTCGCACTGCGCGTCGAGGAGCTGAAAGCGTACCTCACGAGCCTTCGCCAGCACAAGAGCGAGTTTTCCGAGCAGACGCTCGTGGCGGCGAAAAAGCTGAACGTGTTTCCAGCGGATGCAGTATCAGTGAAAGAGATTTGGAAGCAGCTTTCGGGGTTTGAGAGGGAGCAGTTGCGGACGTCGCTCATGGAGAACTCGAGGTTGCGTGCGCAGTACGAGTGTCAGCTCCAGATCGCAAACGGACTCAAGAGACTGTACGAGAGCGAGGATCCCTTTTCGGTACGTACGTGGTTTTCATTTTATTGTGTGGCCACACATACTAACCCATGATATATTTTGCGCCGCTGAACAGGTCCTCCAGTCACCTGATCGCTGGTTCCTCGCCGCCAAGAAGCCACGCAATGACACCCTGAGCGAGGATTCGCTTGTCTTCGCCACGCTCGGTTGCGACTTTGATGCTCAGTATGCGCAAGCAGACTCGATCATGGATTCCGCAGGGCTGTCCAACTACGATGGCGAGCTGGAGGACGAAATGCTGCTGCGCAAGAACGAGCACGGTGGGTACTACTTTGACAACCTCTACTCCAAGGTCTTCCCGTTCTCAGTCGAGACGATCGACCGAGTGCTGGGCCAGTGCCTGACGATCGAGAGGCTTCAGAGTTTCCACAACGACTACAAGGTACGAACCGTGAGATGTTGTATGCAAGCACTCCGGTGTCCGCGTAGTTCCGCGGCTGCTCACTTTGTGTATTCGTTGCGAAATTGGCACCCACAGGTGATCAAGGTCACGAAGGGCATGGTATGGACGAAGGCCGTCAACACTTTCAAAATCGGCAACACCGAGACGACGCTGACCATTCGCGTCGTGACGAAAAAATACAAGGAAGAGCATCGTGTGGTGGGTATCTGGCAAGGCCACATCGAGACGGAGGGTGCAGTGTGCATGCAGCTGCGCGAGACCGGGTGGAACATCATTCGGCCAGCTCACACGCTTCGTCCAGGACAACATGGTCCAGTGTCGATCGAGCAGGCGTGCGTGCGGATCACCCCCGAGGTGCAGCCCACGACGACCTACACCGATGCCAGCTTCGCAGTCGGCACGCTGGCGAATTTGCTTATCGAGGCGTACCACAAGCGCATGGAGCAGGTGCACCTGGTCGCCGACGACATCCTGGCGATCCAGCTCGAGAGCATGTCGCTCGGAGACTGAGCGCCGACCAAAGTCAACCAAGTCATAGCCAAGGAGAGCGAATGAGGCCATTCAAGCCTCCTAATGAGTTTGTACACTACTCGAAGTACGTTATTATTGCAACCAGTACGTTTTCAGCAAAGCAGATGCATCTATGGTGGGTTTTGTTGCAACCTTACAGTGCGAGGTTGCTAAACTGACTGAGCAACAGGTTCTCCGCGACCTGGTGCATCAGCTCCTTGTGGTGATGGTACGAGCCCACGACGAGGTTCGTCAGCGTGCCCACGGCCATGTCATGAGCCGAGAACGTCCCATCAACCTCAGGCGTCATGCGCACGCAGGTCTGCACGAGGGAGAGCGGGCCGTTCTGCACCAGGTGAGGCGACCACGCGGGTCGCAACACATTCCAGCTCTTCTCGCGCAACCGCATGGAGACCGAGCCCGTCATCTCCACGACGGTCTCGCACACTGCGATGATGCGGTTGGCTTCCACGTAGCGCTTCATGGCGATCCACATTGTGAGCGTCGTGGCTTTGACGTTCGGGAGCTGGAGCGGGTCGATCGACTTTGTAAAGATCGAGTCATTCGTGACATCGCGAATCTGTTGACACAAGCAAAACAAAAAGGGTAGGCCTTGTCCACGAATTCAATAGAATCACGTGCCTACTCATGGTAGGGACCACACATACCTGGTAGACGCCGTGGTGCTGCTGGAGCTGCTCGTTCGACATGCAGTGCCAGAAGACGCGGTCGATCGTGTGGGTGTCGAAGGGCACGACCTTCGACGTCACATTCTCGAGGCAGAACAGGCCGTGCTCGTCGCGCTTCAGCTGCATCAGTCGCTGCATCTCGCCCTCGCAGAACGCGAGCCCACTGGACGCGAGGATGGTGTCTGTTTGCGCGTACTGCGCGTCAAAGTCGCGACCGAGCGAGGCGAACACCACTGCGTCGTCGCTGAACGTGTCCACGCGAGCGCGCTTGCTGAGGAAGCCGCGCTCGGGCAGCGCGTCCATGACCTACACATCTCGCACAGGGATAACAGTTGGTGAGTGACCACGACCGTTGGGAATGAAGCTGAAGTGCAGCGAGTCGCAGCACATAGAACGAGCGCACAGAAGTCTCGTACCGCGAATGACAACTGGTTGTGGTAGAGCGCTTCGAGGCGCTTCGCCACCTGCAGTTGACTCTCGTACTGTGCGCGCAGTCTCATGTTCTCGAGCACCGCTGTGCGGGTCTCTTCTCGTTCAATGTACGCTACGCGTTGCCACAGCTGCGAGCGCGAGCCTGGACCGTTGAGCATCGTTGAGAGCCACTGGTTATTGTCTGGACCAGGCGAGGTGAGCACGTTCCTCCCCGGGAGCAGGTTGAACTTCACGGCGACTGCCAGCGTCTCTTCTGTAAACTTTCGCTCCTGCAGCTGAAGTCGCTCGAGCTGAGCCTCAAGGTTGCGGACGCGGTACTCGAGGTAGTTCATCTCGTCCTTCTGGCGCTTCCTGCGCCGAGGCTTCTTCACTTTCTGCAGCTGCTGGGGCTGTGCTGCGGCTTCTGATGGCTCGTCCGAATGGGAATTCAAGCCTCGGTCGCCACTATTGCCACCACCCATATCAGGGTCCAATCTGTCCCTCGGAGCTGTTAGCGGTACGAGCAGTACGAGATCAGATCCTGGACGGGTCTCTTCGCCATCGTCCTCGCCCGCCAACGCGCTCAAGAGCTCCTCGCGCTCCTCTTGAGTCAGCACCAGTGCCTCAATAATGTCAGTGTCGCTGCCGCTACCGGGGTTCCCAGCGTTGTCTCTTGCTGCATCGCCGTCACCAGTAGAGAGAAGGCCATCGTCGACCAGGAGGAGCTCGTCAAGCACAGGGCCGGAGAACACGTCCGGATCGGGAGCTTCCTCCACATGCAACAGCTCGCGGCTATCGTGGTCGCTGGCAGCATCAGTACCGGTAGTCGCGGTGGCCTGCAGCGAGCCGCCATCGTCCTCCTGGTCGATGAGCGTGAGCAGCTCCGCGAGCGCGTCGACGTCGCTCATCGTGGTGGTTGCGGCTCACGTTCGAAACGGGACGCCCAATTCGCCTGATCGAGTTGATCGACGATTTTGTAAAGCTAAAAGCATGCATCAAATCGGGAGTATGCATTAATTGAGGTACAATTCGACCTGCTTCGACTTGCTTTGGAGTTGCAAGGTGGGTTACGAACCCGAGCTGATGGACAAAATCAGTACTTGCTTTCAAATCCCAAGCTTGACAAAGCAGATGTCCACCTCTTTAAGATGCTATACAGAGGCGGACATCATCTTTTTTACGCTTGAAATAGGTAAGGAAATACTGATTCTGTCCATTCGCTCAAAGCCAAATCGGAGTGACTGACTCTGATTCGCTCCTCAACCGAAGCTATACATTCGACCGGAAACATTGCAGCTTCAGCGATTCACGAGCTCTCAATTGCCAAATGGTGAGTGTGCAGCACGCAAGCCTCCAAGCATGAGCCGACTGCAGCAGCTGGATACGGGCGGGACGCGGGGCGCAGTGTACCCATGAGCGTTTGTTTGGGGCGAGCACAGCGGCAGAGCAGACACGCATTCGTTGTGCAGTCTGACCGTAAGGAGCCACCAGCCATTTCCGTGGAGTTGATTTGCGAAACCAGCAGGTTGTCGACTCTCTGTGCCTCCAGAAGGTGCTTCTTGAAATGCAGTACCGCATGGACAGAACCCGCTCGGTCGCGTCAATTTGAAGTGCTCTTTGGATGTTTCCGTGAGTCCGCACCCGCAGAACTCCTCTCTCCTGCGCTTTCCAAGCACGAACAACCACTCCCTCGTGTGCGGTGCTTGCTTTTCTTGTAGCAACACCCGATCACTCGTTACAAGGTCTGCAGCATGCACACACGGTACCCTCCTCCTCCGCCGACGCTTATCAGGCAGTACGAACGAGAACGAGCAGCTTGAACACAAAGCGACATTTGCCCGGGTGTTCCGTCAACATACCAAGAGATGCACGAGCTCAGCAACCTAACGCTCACCACACAGCAGTTCACTCAAGCTCGCGGAACTTGTCAGGGGCTGCGAGGAGCTGGGGAACACAAAGTGGGGACTTCGTTGACCGCAGCGAGGGCGTTCACGCGTCCATTGCCGTACTCCTAAAAAGAGGTACCGCGACTTCACCAGCTTCCAATCGTCTTTCGCTATCGAGCAGATCGTTCAGCTCAGCGACGCCTGGCTGGTGCTGGCGTGGTTTTCGAGTCGCTCCACGAGGTTGGAGATCTTGGTGCCTCGGCTAGCAAATTCGGCTTCATTGGCGCTCTCGAGAACTGATTTAGTCGAGTCCTTGAAGGTGACGATAAGGTTCACGGTGCCCTGCGCTCGCAGCTGGCGATGCACGCTCGGATGAATGCGAGGCTGGTGAGCTGTGGCGAGGGCGATCGAGGAGCTGCTGCACACAGCGGCGACGACGACAAGAAGCAGGTAAGTTCTGACGGACACCATGCTGCTCAAGCGTGCGAATGGGAGCTGGTGGCGCGATGAGGATCCTGCGAATTGGAAAATGACTGTGAAACGTTCGGGCTTGAAGCACGCCCTGAGCCATTACCAGAGGAGGGGTAGCTCGTTCGCTGCCACACATTCCAAAGCGATTTCAGATCACGATCTCTGGATTTCTTGGCGTCGGTATCCTTTGGGGTCGTTTCCACGCTGCTGCGCCGCGCACTTTGCAGGTGATTGACGGGTATCCGTCGATGAAAATCTCCGGATTCTGATTTGGCAAAGCAGCAATTTTTCGGCGATGCAGAAAGGCTGGACAAGCAGGTTATCACCTTCACGCCTTGAGCTTAATCAATCATACAGTAACAGCAAACCAAAACAAAATGCAACAGCACACACTCCAGCACAACCAAGCACCCTCAATCCCCGAGCGACACGTTCTCGAACTCCATCGCCAAGAGGTCGTCGGCGACGTTGTGCACCTGCTCCATGCGTCGATGGTACGAGGCGATGAGCAGATTCGTCAGCGTCCCGACTGCCAAGTTGGCCTCCGTATTCGAAGACGAGGCCTGCACCTCCGGAGTGATCCGCACGCACGCCTGTTCAATTGCTACGGGACCTCGCTGCCCAGGACGAAGCTTTTGCGCTGGACGGACGATGTTCCACCCGGTCTCGCGAAGTCGCATGGACACCGCGCCCTGGGCTTCGATGATTCCTTCCCAGATGCACACCCTGCGGTTCTTCTCAAAGTACTTTTTCGTTGCGATGTGGATCACGAGCGTCGTCTCGGCGTCCGGGAGCGTCACCGTGTTGATCACCTTGGTGTGCGCCGAGTCCTCCGTGCACTGGAGTACCTGTAATGGGCCACACAACAGCAGCATGTTAGCGCCGAAGTAGGCTCTCATAGTAATAGCGTCAGCTATCCACAGAAAGGACTCACATTGTACGAGCCGTGGAAACCCTGGAGCTGCTCGACCGTGAGGCACTGCCAGAGCACTTGGCTCACCGTGTCGAACTCGAACGGGAAGACCTTGGAGTACAAGTTGTCGAAGAAGAACACCCCGTGCTCGTTCTTCTTGAGCAACATCTCGTCCTCGCGCTCGCCGTCAAAGTTCGTGAGCTCCGTTGACTCCAGAATCGCATCTGTCTGCGCGTACTGCGCGTCAAAGTCGCGACTCAGCGCTGCGAAAATGGTCGAATCGTCGCTGATCGTGTCGGTGCGCGGCTTCTTGGTGATGAAGCCACTGTCCGGCGACGAGTCCAAGATCTACAAGATAACAGAACAGCCAACCAGTCAGCACACAATCAAAAGCTACGAGCTTGCCCAGGCCAATCAATGTACGTAGACGTACCGAGAACGAGTCCTGGTTCTGGTAGAGTCGCTTGAGCCCATTTGCGATCTGGAGCTGGCACTCATACTGCGCACGCAGCCTCGTGTTCTCCATAATCGCCGTGCGTAGCTGCTCTCTCTCCATCGTCGCTAATTGGCTCCAGACCAGGCGTTCTCCATTCGCAGCCTGCAATCCAAGCTTCCTCGTGGCCACGAGCGTCTGCTCCGAGAATTCACGCTGACGCTTCTGGAGCCGCTCGAGCTGTCCCTTGAGCTCCTGGACGTGGTGTCCAAGGTACTTGAGCTCATCCCGCTGCCGCTGCCGCTGACGACTGCGCTTGCACAATCGTATCTCGCGCAGTCGCTCCTGCTCCAAGACCTGTGTTGACACAGATGAGCTCACGGACGACCTCGGGCTCGCGTCGTCGGTGCCATACAGCGGGCTCTTGTCTCGAAAGATGTCGTCGGCATCGCCAACCTCGAGCGGCACTGGCGGTGGTGTGTGGACAGCTGTCCGCGTCTCGACTACAGCCCAGCGCGACGTCTCCATCACTAGCGCGTGCGGCATCATCATCGCTCCGGTGTCGAATGGCGGCGAGGAGCTTTCATAGCCATTGAGGTGCGCTGGGGGCGTGCTCGCCATGCTGCTGCTGTCGCTGCTGTTTCTATCTGGCGATTGGGATCGCGCCTGCATGGTCGTGAAAAGCGGCGCGACGGTGTCCGCCGCGTCACCGTCGTCGTCCGAGCAGAACGCGAGGAGCTCCTGAAGCGCGAGCGGGTCGCTGTCTCCAGCGAGGCGCTCCGCGCTGTCAGACAGAGCGTCGTCCCCTGCGGCTGCAGTTGGCGGCGGTGGTACCGGTGCTTCAGCCGCCATGAGTGAAGTGTTGATGCGCTTTGGCGTGCTTTGATGTGGGATTTTTTTACTTGCGACGACAGTCGTACAGTGCAATGTCGTTAATGCGATGGTGATGCTCGTGAGAATATAAAGTCGAAGATTCCCAGTGGTTCAAACTTCAACCTGAACTGGACACATCGTGCGAAGGTTTCTGAGCAAATCGCACTTCCTTATCTCCATAATATTCCCGGTGTCTGAGGATAGAAAGTCAGGCCAGAACTCTTCGTCGTGGGGGACGACTCTAGCTCTGAGAGCTCCAGGTGGCTTGCATCTCACTCGCAGAGGACACCATGGTATATACCTAGCACTTGTTCGGGACGGGAGGCTCGGAAGTGGGGCCAGTCGTTGGAGCAGGAGTTGAGGATGCTGGCACGGGCGCTGGCGTTGTTGGTGCTGGGGTCGCCGGCGTTAATGCCACTGGAGCTGGTGATACTGGTACTGGTGCCACTGATGTACTTGCCGGAGTCGGAGTCCCTGGAGCTGGCGTCAGTGGCGAAGGGGTCGCAGGTGTTGGAGTCACTGGAGCTGGGGTCAGCGGTGCTGGGCTGCTTGGAGCTGGTGTGTTTGGCTTCGGCGTAACTGGGACCGGACTGACTGGCGTTGGAGTGGAGGTCACCGAAAGCACGTTGTTAAGAGCAGCACTCGCGCTCACACGTCCGTAGCCGTACTGGTTGTTTGGGGACACGGAGTCCGGAGTTCCACCACATGTGGCCCCCGACGGACCCAACTTCGCGCGCTCGGCCGTGGTGAACATGGCCGACTTGAGTTCGTCGAACGTCAGGGTCGGGCGCGCACTCAGCAAGAGCGCGATCACTCCGGAGATGTGCGGCGTTGCCATGCTCGTGCCTGACTTATAGGTGTAGTAGTTCGGGTTCAAGTGCGATGCCGAGTGCACATCTTTCCCCGGCGCAGCGATATCCGGCTTCACAAGTCCCTTCGTGGTTGGTCCCTTGCTGCTGAAGCTGGGCAATTGGTCAAAGCCACTCGTGGCATCGACGCCAATCACTGTTGCGAGGTCGCCAGGAGCGTTCGCCGTGCCACAGTCCGGTCCTTTGTTGCCGATCGCAAAGACGGGGACGATGCCAGCAGCCCGCCATGAGTTGACAACAGCGTTGAAGAACGTGTCCCCTGAGGCACCGGCCCAGCTGTTGCTCACAATGCGCGGCGCCTTGGGGCAGTCCTTGTTTGCGCCAGCAGCGTCCGTGGGGCACGTCATGAATTGACCGCACGCCAGGAGACTGGGAGCATCACCTTTCATGGAAAAACTAAAGGGCCTCGTGAGATTCTTAGCGGTTCGCTAATATGTTGTATCGTTAAGCGGTGTTGGGCACCGGAAGTTGTAGCAAGAGAGTGACCCGATCGGCGGAGTGCAAGCGGCGTGGGCATCCGTCCGGCAGCGGCTTGTCCAACCGCGATGTGTCTGGCTCGGTCTCTCTTTCCACAGGCTAGTCTGTGCACCAGCGTCGTGTCGGCGTGAGCGTGCCTCTGGTGGGTCTGGTGTTTGTCGTGATGACATGCTCGGACTGTCTGGCGTTGCCAGTTCGTCTGGCGTTTGCGGTGATAGCAACTGGAGAGGCGACTGGTGCATCGATGCCATGACGGCGGGCTTCTCTTGTGTTGAGTGCGTTAGAAGCGGAGATATTCACAGCGAGTTTTAAGGAGAAAGTGGCTAGTCACTGCGTACTTGGTGAAGCCAGACATCACCGCTCCTGGGATCTCGCTCACCTCGGCGTGGTACACGGGCGTGAACGCGTACGCCACTGCCTCGGGGACGAGTCATGGCGCGCCCCACGTCTCCGGGGTCGTTGCGTCCATGCTGAGTGCGCGTCCAGGCTCGACGTACGACGACGTCACGTCAGCTCTGTTCAGCACAACTCAGCGAGAGACGCTGGTCGCAAGCGGGTACACCTGTGACAACACTGCGGACTACGACATCCCGAACAACCAGTACGGCAACGGACGCGTCGATGTCTTCGCTGCGGTTAACGCGATCATTGGGGTGACGCCAGCGCCACCCCCGACTTCAAAGCCAAGTCCGATCCCGATGGACAGGTGCGTTGGCTTGAGCGAGCTCCTCTGCGGCGAGTTCCTGTGCGAGTGGACAGGAAACTCGACGCGCAGAACCTGGATGTGGAGCAGAATGTCGCGAGCAAATACAAAAACAACTGTTGACAAATCGTGAAATCGGTGGGAACAAGCGAAGACTTCTCTTGTCTGCATGCATTTTCCTTCTTCTACTGTTAGTAGTGCTGCTCTTGGAAAGCGCTTAACACCCAGTGGCTCGATCAGCTCCCACCGCGAAGCGCTTCTTCCATCAGCAGATCCTCGGCAGCTTGATGGAAGGAGCTCATGTTGCGCAGGAACGACCCCGTCACGAGATCTACCAGCAGTCCGACCTGCTGCTCCTGCTCATCCGGCGTATTTGGCAGCTGCGGGATGATGCGCGCACAGGACTGGATGAGCGAGAGTTGTTCTTCTGCTCCGTCGTGTGCGTCACCTGATGCGACGCGCTCAATGATCGTCCAGCCGTAGTTCATCAGCTGGATGCCATTCGGACCACAGAACGACCCGGTTGCGTCCGAGCAAGTTGTCCAGACAAACACGACGCGATCTTCTTCAACGAAGCGCTTTGCGACGAACTTCGCGTCTGCGACCGCATGCCTGCGGTTGTGTTGAAAGCGGAACGCCATCTTCGCGGAGATGATGTCGTGCGTGTGATCCACATTCTGAAGCAGAACACGAGACTATAAGGTAAGCAATGTGGTAAACATATTCAGTCATGGCATGGTTGGTTCACATAATAAACAAGGACGTACCGCGTAGTGGCCGTCTGTGAGTGGAATGCTTGCTCTCCTGAGTGACCGCCAGAGCGCGTCCTGGGTCTTGTGCACCTCGAATGGCAGGAGCTTCGAGTCCAGAAACTCCATGTAGAGCCCATGTACCGCGTCCACTTTGACTTTCGAGTTCTGCATCTCGACTTTGCTCGCTGCGAAGCCGTTCTCCTGGAACACGAGGTCGGTCGTGAGGTACCGAGCGTCCAGTTCACCTGCGAGCTTCGCGAAGATCGACGCCTCGGACTCGTCGCCAAAGCGGACTCGCTTGCGCATGTTGTAGATCAGGTCCTCCTAATATAACAACAACAACGCAGTGAGTCTCGGTACAATGTGTAGCTTCAGGTCCAACCTAGTCACTCACCGGCGTGTTGGCTCGCTTCTTCAGCACCTTCTCGAGACCCTTGACGATCTTCAGCTGGCTCACCAGCGTCTCACGAAGCCTCACGTTCTCCAGCTCAGCTCGCTGCCGCCCTTGCTGCTGGTTCTTCGCCACGCGCTTCCAGAGTTTGCTGGGCACTGGGGGATCCAAAGCTCGCTGGTGTGAAGCAGCGAGTTCCAGTCCGGGGACCTCTAGCAGTGGCTGTGCTCCAGCTTGACACCATCCACCGTCAGCTGCCCGTACCGTCCCCGATGACAATGTGGACTGTAGAGAACCCAGGTTGCTCCCAACGGCAAATTTGTCCGACTCCTGCAGCGTCCCGAGCTCTTTCTCGAGCTCCATCACCTTGATGCGCAGGTACTTGAGCTCCTCGGCCTGGCGCTTCCGCGTCGTGTTGTACTGTGGCTTGCTCGTGTTCGTCTTCTCTGTTTCAGTAGCAGGTTGCGTCACACTTGTGGTTCGGGCAGGTGACCGCTCGTCGCTGTCTGAAGAAGAGGTGGAGACGGCAGCGGACATGTCGTCATCTGCGCTTGTTCCCGGCGGTTCAGCCTCAAATGGCTCACTTGATGCGCCTATCGCGTGCATCTTATGGCTGCCGATGGTGCCATCAAGCGCCGCGTCACCGTCAAATTGGAGCAGCTCCTCCAGCAGCGTGGAGTCCACGAACGAGCTGCTCGTCAGTGTCATCTGCGCTGTCGATGGCGACGACGGCGCCAGAGCTGCCGCGTCCGCAAGCAGCGCCTCCATGGAGAGCTGTGACGCCTCCTCATGCGGCAGCAGTGCAGCTGCGCGTTCGTACAGCGCGGCGTCTACGCCCAGCAGCGCGTCCAGCGTGGCGTCCGCCCGCGCGCTCAGCTCGTGGGCGGCGTTCAGGTCCATGTCCGTCCTTCAGTTTTGATTGTCGTGCTGCTGCTTGATGCGTGTGCTTATTCAGTGATTTTCCGCTCAAAGTAAATAAATCACTTTCTTACACAAGAAAATAGCTCTTTCATTGAATGCCGAACCGCTCGCTCGCTCGCACGTCGTCGCCGCGATCAGCGACTGTCTCGACCATGCGCTGCCCACGACCTGGAGCCTGCCGCGAGCCTGTGAGATCGCCCTCCTATCGCTCCTTCCACTCCTTCCACGACTCGCAGCACTCGAATGGACATCCAGCAGGAGGCCGCGAATACTCCCCCAAATGATACTACAAGGAAACGGTACGATATTCGACCATGTGGAGCCATGCTGGTTCGTTTGACAGGCAATTGGTTGCGACCACGAGAGCAATTGACACGAACGAGGCATCTCCAGAGCGTCAAGGCTCGTACAGTACGTAGCTCACCCCCGCTTCACGCTTTCACCGACTCGGCCAACAGGAGGTTCTCGAGCGTGAGGTGGCTCGCTCTGATGCTCTCATCCCGTGACGACACGATGAAGTCCGTGAGCGTCCCCACGGTGCAGCTCTGCTCCGTGGTGCCTTTCGACAGCGCAGGCGAAATGCGAGAGCATGACTGAATCTTTGTCGGCCGAGGTCCAAGGAAGACGCTGGCAGCACTCGAAATGACGCACCAGCCGGACTCTCGCAGCGCCATCCGCGTTGTCTCAACGCCCGCCGCCTCCCTTTCGCTCTCGCGCAGTGGCTTGAAGAGCGACCGCCACACGATTACACAGCGGCGCTCCTCCTCGAAGCGCCGCACGATCTGCTTGCCGCTGATCGCCACTACGTTGCCTGCTTCTTGGAGCTCCACGACGTAGCTGCGCACGATCGTGTGCTCTGTAACATCGACTTGCTAGTAGACCGGAGAGCCACAACGAGAAACGCGTTAGCAATCACGACAGTATGCTCTTCAATTATACATGTAGGCTTAGCTGACCTCATGGCGGTACGCATGCGACTTGGTGCCTTGCTCGCTCAGGAAGCGCCACCTCACGCGGGTCACGACCTGATCCTCGAACGGCACGGCCCTCGAGTCGAGCGACTCAACAAAGGTCCCATTCGCGTCGTCGAACTTGACATTCGACTCCAAGATCGGCACTGCTGCATCGAGATTGCGCTCTTGCCGCACGGCTTCAAAGACGCTATCGTCGAGGGCTCGGTAGAGCGCTTCCATTCCTTCACACATCTCGACAAAGTCTTCGTCTGCTTGGTTCGCGTCCGCAATCCCATCACCTGCTCTGGAGT
>JAASFQ010000556.1:0-19401 GCA_023333845.1 Globisporangium polare | reverse complement strand
GCGTCCGAGTCCTGTGTCAAGAGCGAAAGCGAGAAGCATGACGACCACGAAGCGCAAACCGCCGCGAACGCTCATGGACACGCGCATGGAGCAGGCGCAGGCAGCGATCCGCGCGCTTGAGCAAGAAGAAGAGCAGAGCAGACAGGACGCGCTGTCTTCGGTGACGGAGCGGCGGTCGCTGGCCAACTTGCGGCGCGTCAAGGAACCCACAGGTGCGTACATGACGCGTGATAACATCGTGAGATATCGTCGATAGAGTTTGACCGACGTGTGTAATTGTGATTCTGTGCAGTGAGGAGTCGTGCTTTGCCGCCTCTGCTCACGTTTCCGGGTTTTGTTCTTCCAGCGAAGAGCCCCATGATCCAGCAGCCGTCCACGACAGGATGTGCGTCTCGTTACCATGACTTGATTGCTTGTGTTGATCTTGGGTGTAGGTACTAACACGTGGACACACAAACTGATGCTGTAGTGTCAGAGGAGTCAAACGACGATGATGGAGAAGGTTTGCAGGAATCCACCATATTCCCAGGACTCTCGGACCCAACACCGAGCAATGTGAGCAATACGAAAGAGAGCAGCGGTGTTGGCGAGAAGGGAGATGCACGAAGCAACGGAAAACGAAAGCTTTCTGCAGCAGAAGAGAAAGAAGAACCTGGCAACCAGGAACTATTGTCACTTGCGAAGGATCACCACGCGGTGAGCCACCAGAACGAGCCTGAAGATGACGAAGTGAATGAGGGAAAAGACGGCGAGGAAGGCGATGGTGACGTCGTGCCGCAGCTTCGCCGTCGGTTCTGCATGATGCGAGCGAGCACGCGAGGTGAGCTTCTTGTGAGTTTGAGCTGTCTTGCTAGTCGACACCTCGTAGTGTACTTATGATTGCACCTTTGTTGAAATTGGTTGGGTGTAGTGGGCGAATCCCGAGCGGTGCAGCGCAAGGTGCGGGCGTTCCGAGGCAGCAAGAACGAGCCGCAGATGTTTGTGCTCGCGCCCAACAAGTTCCCAGACCCACTGTCGCTTCAGCAGCAGGGACCTGGAACCTCGAGCCTCTCGGAGATCGCGCTCCCGGTGTTTGGCGCCAGTGGCGAGCTCTCGCACTCGATGTTGCGCATCGCAGACCCTGCGGCGCTGACACTGTCGTCCACCGATGTCCACGCAGAGCCAGCGTTCAACTCGAGCGCTGGGTTCTCGATCAACTCGTGGTTCAAGCAGACGCTGAGCTGACCACTTTGCGCAGAGTTGCTGGTGCGTGGGAGCTATTGGAGCTTATTGAGATGAAGAACGTGGACATCCTCGTATTGGTAGCAAACATGGTGGTGATGATTTATTCACGAGTTTTGTCATTGTTAGAGGTGTGTCGTTGATTGACAACTGACGATGACTCGCGACCAAGCATTCGCGGTTGTTTTTCTATTGTTAGTGAAGCGGAAAAGTTCAAGGCTTGCGGGCATGCTACTCGTCTCTCACACGGCGATGGAAGACGAGAGCTACTGGGACGATGACGGTCGCAATGAGGAGCAGTCAGCGCCTTCCAGTTCATCAAGTAGTGAGAAGAGTCCGCTGCGGCTGCCACTCTACGCGCAGCGCCATCCGCCGCTCGTGCAGCCGCTCGAGACTTCAGCGTTTGCGGAGCGCACGTTTGGTACATTTGGGATTCGTGATCTGGGCCACGAGTGGGTGACGCTCTTCCAGACGATCGGCGAGGGCAACTGCGGCGGCTACAGCAAAAGCATGAAGCTCCACGTGCCCGACACGATCCTGCTCAGCCCCAGCGGGTACGTTTTGGTAGAGTCGGAGCGCGAATCTGGCTTGTCCATCGAGAAAAGCTCAAAAGCAGGTTCTTGACGGACGGCTACTGTCTGGGGATCGCTGGTATAACTAGGCTGCCCAGCATGTGGTACTCGACGAGCGCGTCATCGCACATCAAGCCCCGCAACCTCATGGTCTGTACTTCTGAATGGAGAACCAGAGGTTCTATAGAAGCGGAGAGCCAGGATCTCAGCATTGGTAGTGTGTGTGCTGTTTGCTTGTAGCGCGTCACGCCCCAGTCGATCCTCGAAGCGCTGACTTCTGCGAGCACCCTCTGTGGATCAGAGGCACTATCAGAGAAAGACGTGGTTGCGATTCGTCGAGTGGGCTTCCAGGTCGAGAGCCTCACGCTTCGCGAGCTCAAGGTTAGTCAGTCAGCGGTGCTCTGACGATTGCCAGCCACTCAACCAATTCTGTCCCCTCACTGATCCACCATCTTCGACTTCATCACAGGAGTTCTGTCATCAGATGGAGCGTCCGCGCGTGGTGGTGCCTCGCCAGGAGTGGGAAGAAGAAGACGAGGACAACACTGACGATGAGCATGACTCCAGCATCCCACCAACGCAGCCACGCGCGTTCTGCCTCCAGCGACACATTGCGCGCGACCGCGACGTCTCTTTTCTCACGCTCTGGCGCTGCAAGCACCGCAAGAAGGACCCGAAGGCTGTGCGTGACAACGTGACGGACGCGCACTACGCGCGGAGCTTCTACAAGCGACCTCTTCCTTTGCTCACGAGCGACATCTCGTCGAAATGCGACCTCTTCCTGGTCTCTCATCCCAATCCGCGAAGGAATCGTACCGACGGTGGCAGTAAGTCTGTTAATGCTCGTACAGCAGAGGAAGACGAGGACGAGAACGAGTCTGAGTCTGGCTCTGAAGCCGAGCGTGAGGCTTCAAAGGACGCTAGGAAGAAGCCTCAGGTGCTGCTCACGCACCTGGACCTCGAGTTTGCAACGCTCTTTGAGGACTCGCTGAGGGCCTTTGGCTTTGATGAGGACGTGATCCTCCCGCAGCTCTGCCACATGAAGCTCACGGCCTCTGAGATCCTCAATCGCCTCAACCGAGGGCTCCAGGCGCGCCAGGCCAGCGGTGCGTTCATATATCTGTCGCTTGGGATGACTTGGAATTGAACCTTGGTCTAATGAGAACCCACTTGTACCCCTTGACAGGAATCCTTTGTGAGTTCTTCGTGGGCGCGAAGGACAAGAGAGTGTACTTCAGTGGCCTCACAGGCACCCACTGGGAAGGTTCCGAGCCTTCGTGGGAGAAACTGAGCCAGGTCGACGCGATTTCAAGGGCCATCGCCGAGTTCCTGGCTCATAAGAAGAAGAGCAAACAGCAGAGTAAGAGTTCGGCACTCACGACTACAACCAGGACAACATCAGGCAAAAGCTCTCCGTTTGCAGCCAACGCCATGTTCCCAGGCGCATTCCACGCAGGAACCCAGTGCTCTGATGCGAGTCTGGGTGAAGGTGATAGCGCATTGAGATTGTACAATGAACTCAACCCGCGCTTCCCGTCCGTGGAATCTCCCTACGTGAGCGGACAGCAGTGGCGCTTCCAGTCCCCACTGCTGCCTCCGGACGTGTCACCGCGGTACATTGGCGCTCAAGTGCCCAAGAGCTACCGCGACGGCAAATTCCACTCGCTGCTCACGCCCAAGCAGGCCGACTCGGTCAACCGGTTGAATCTCTCGCCGCGGCCGCCGGTGCTGCTGCATGTTCCGCCGCGGGGCTCGCTCTCCAAGCAGTACGCCAAGCTCCAGCAGCTAGCAGTGGGCCACTCTGGTGGACTTGGTGGTAATGGTACCCGCCGTCCGACATTGTCGCCTCGCAAGCTCAACAGCGCGATGCCGATGGTGGGGACAGAGTCAGCGCGAAGAGCTCCTCAGTGAGAGAAGAACACGAAAGCGAATGGACACTGGCTCATATTTACACCTAGTGGCTGTCGATTCTCGCGGGCTGCTCAGCTTCGAATGGATCGAATGGGGTTGTGTGGAGATTGTCGGCCCTCCTCTTGCTCGACAATGTTTGATCAGTTGCTGCTGCCGGTGTGCTCGGCTTTCTGCTTGAGGCCGTGGAGCAGCCAGCTCTGGATCTTCCAGGGCTCGTGGTTGACCTCTTCCCGCGAACCACCCGTCCAGAAGCGGAACGCCTCTGCGGCTTCCTCTTTCGAGTCGAATTCTCTCTCTGGCCCCGCTCCATTGGCACTGGTGGTGGTGCGACTGGCGAAGCGCACGGAGCTCGTGGTCTGGTGGAGGTTGTCGCCAAAGACACTGGCGATCGACACTGCGCGAGGCGATTTGCGGCGGTGGAACGACGACGTGGACGCAGACGAAGGCGACGGAGTGAGTGGTGATGCGGCTTGAGGGTTTTTCGGAGCTGCAGATCGTCTGGTGAAACTGGGGATGATGGGCGACGGCGCCTCCGAGGAGATCACGAAGATCTGCGACTCGCCATGGACGTCCCACTCCAGCAACGGCAGTGATCCTGGCACGGACTCGCCGTTGCTGGTCGTGCTTCCGTTTGTGTTGGTCTTGACAGCAGATGCATCCCTCGATGCCGTCGGCGCAACATCCTTCTCATTTGCATTGTCGCCGAGCGAGAGGAGCACTGGGGCTTCTTCGTGGTGATCTGAAGCCGAAGGCTCGCGCGAAGCTTCCGCTGGCGCAGCTGGAGTCGATGTTGAGGAGGTGGAAGAGGACTCCGTAGTGGCACCGCCTTGAGCAGGTCCATCTGTCGCTGTCGCTGGCGTCGCCTTCTTCTTACCATCTGAAGCGCCTTGTCCCGGTTGGCTGCGCTTGACGTGCGAAGAGGCCTGGAGCAGCTGCTCAATGACTGTTTTAGGGACGCAGCATAGACCGATGGGTGGGAGTGGGAGCAGCATCGCACGCATGTCCACACACATACAACACAAAGAGGAAAGAAAAAAAGAGAATATATCAACAACGACGTGCAAACACTAGAAGCCAAAAATTCAAACCACTCGGATCGCCTTCTGCTCTCTCCATGCCTCTTTCGACAGGGTTAGACGGATGGGATCGATGGCAACACCTCAGCCGGAGCAGATAGAGAGCAAGAAGAGTTCAGTGGCGAGACGTGCATTTTCACGCAAATCAACCTTTCACGCGCTTCTGTGCGTTCCGTCGGGTACTTGCTCGCGCCGGCAGCTTCCGCTTGGGCTGCTGTCGCGTCTCCACGCGCGCACTGCGGCGTCCACGAGCCGACTCCTCTTCCTCCTCTTCTTCGTCTCCGTTCACGGACGCCTCGTCCTCTTCCGGCTCGTCCTTCTCTTCGCTCTCGTCGCCATCTAATATACGCATCACAACAGGCACAACAGTGTTAGACCCAAGTCTAAGCCAAACCTACCAGGTGCCAAAAATCATACCTGCATAGTCCTCGCCCTCGGCGACCTCCGCGTCTTCGTCGTCAGCACCAGCACTAGCTCCCTGGATCGACGGCAGGTTCACCTTGTTGGCGCCACCGGCCACACCGGCCTTAGCCACTTCGAAGCCGTAGAGCACACGGTAGCGGTTGCTGAACGACGTGTAGGCGGCGAACCACTCCTTGTTGCCGAGTTTCTGCTTCTGCACGACGAACGAGAGCGGCGACTTGCTCGAGTACTCGATGGGCAGCGTCCCGGAGCCCGCGAAGAGCAGCGGCGAGCTGCTCGCGAGCGCGCGCTGCGTGTGCTCGACGAACTTGTGGAAGTTCTTGCCCACGTTCTTCGCCGCGCGCTCCTCAAAGTTGTCGTCGAACGACACGACGCTCTTCTTCTGCATCCAGCAGCTACAGTTTGTATACACACGACATGCGTATAAGCAAGTGTGAGAGATCAAGTCATAGAGAAGCGCAGTGTAAGGCATGATAAAGGGCCGTTCAAGACATACCGCGAGCGCTTGTCCTCGTCGAACGAGTCGAAGAACTCGACGTACACCTTCGTCTCGGCGTCCAGCGCCTCCACAGCGCCGCGCTTCGTCGGCGCACGCAGCACCACCTTCATAATACACACACACGCCAGTGAGTCCACATGCACACTTGCACATTCGCAAGGCGCACTCGAGATGAGCGCAGCAAGAGCAAGCGACGTACGAAGGCGGGCCACCAGGGCCACTTGGTGAGCTTCGCCCAGCACTTCTTCACGATCGTGAACATGTGCAGCGGCGCGAGGCGCTGCTTGGACGCCGGCACCCACTCGTTGTACTCATCGCCCCAGCCATCGTACTTGATCTCCACCTATCACACACACGAGTCCATTAGCCCCATACGCCTCGTACGTAATAGCATATACACAGAGAGAAGACGCTATGCGTACCAGGTCGTCGTCGTCGTCCTTGGCGACGTCCACGATCGTGGCCGTGTTCCAAATGCCCTCGTTGTCCAGCACGTCTGTTGAAGAGAGAGAAGGGAGACACCGTCAGCACACAGTCATACAGGCACAGGCACACACACACACACACACACACACAGATAGCTAGAGAGATAGATAGGCCTCTGTACAAGAGACCACTATAATAAGGAGACGCACCCAGGCGCAGGCCGATCTGGAGCGGGATGCTGCTGTCGCGCGCCATCGCCTCTCGTCGTGGGCTCAACGGACTCGTTTTTGAAGGAGAGCTCTTCGCAAACGGAAGGGCGGGAAGGAAAGCGGGGCTTGCGCGCTCATTGTTTGCTCGGAATCAAAACCCTTGCCATCAACCCAAAAGCAACCAATCTGCTCACTATCAACAACAAAAGGGAGCACAGATAAACCCGAAAACCCTACGAGAATGGGTCAAAAGGCTTATTTCCAAACCCGGAGAGTCCACACAAAAAACAGACTCTTGACCCTTTTTCGTAGCGATTTCGGTCCGTATTCGCATTTTGGAGAGGTCCTATGGGAGACGGAAGTCACTTTTGGAAGGAAAAGCGAGCCAGACTTTGCGACGCTGCATACCGAAACCAAGTCAAAATGCACTCGCCGACGCACTGCTTCCGAGGATGGAGCACGCAAGGAGGATGCAAGCGGAACGCGCACGACGGCGCGAGCGAGCTCGTCTGCATCTACACCTGCAGCCATTGCCATAGCCACTGGCAATACGTAACGCGTTGAAGCCCACAGCCAATCGCTCTTCTAGTATTCGTACACGCAGCCACGCCACAGCTATCAGTCTATCTATTCGTACAAAACGACTCGCCACATGCTTCACGCGGTGGCGCTCAACTTGCCAGCACGGTGGCGTCTGCCGCATACAGCAAGTCGCTCTGCTCTGCTTTGTGCGGCTCCTCTGGCGCGACCCCCACTCGCTTCGCTATGGACGACGACGACAGCACCGCCAAGTCGTCCACCTTGATCGCCTGCAGCTCGCACTGCGCCTCCCACCACTGGGCCGTCTCCTGCAGCAGCGGGTAGAAGTACGGCTTGTGGAACTTCTTTGGCGCGGCCGGTTTCGTGCGATTCCGGTTGTGCCTTCGCTGATACCGCTTGGGCAGCAACTTCGTCTCCACGACCGCGCCAGGGAGGGAGAGCAGCGCCAGCAACCGTCGGAAGAGACTACCGCCCGCTGTCGACGACGACGACTCTGCGCGCTGCATGCGCCGGTGCTCCTGGTTGATGAGCGCGATCTTCTCGCCGTTGTTGTCGACGCCCACCACCTCGCTGCTCGCGTTCTCATCGTCATTGTCGCTGTCGTCGCTGCTGTTGCCGTCACGCTCGCGCCGCTGGTACTGGACGTACTTGACGAGCACGAAGCCCAGGAGCGTTAGGAAGAGCGAGAGCGCGGCCGCCAGCAGCGCGTTGCGGATGACCACGGCCATTTGCGCCTCCTGTTGTTGCTGCTGCTGCTGCTGCTGCGTCTGGAAGGTGGCGGTAGCGCTGCACGAGCCTCGCGCTGCTCGTGCTTCAGTTGGCCAGTGCTCACTCCGCCGACTTTGCTGGCTGCTCTGCTCGACGTTTTCGACGCCGTGTTCTCATCTTTTTGTTGTTGCGACACCTGATTTGATGTCGATAAGGGTTTTGACAGCTGCAATCCTGTCGAAAACATCGCATTTGCACACAATTGTCTGAAACAGAGGATCCCTTGTTTCCACCACGCATTGGAAGCTTTGAAGCAAGAAGAAAGCATTATGGGAGCAAGATCCATTCGGGATATGACCTGCTGGTTCATTTGATTCACAATCCGCCCGCTCTTGTGTGTGTGAAGCCATCTCTCGTCAACAGCGCTCGCTCGTGATGTTTTCCCGCGGTGTCGCAGACTGCAACGACGCGCTTTGATGTGGGCAATGCAGGCCACAGACCAATCAGACCCCCAGACGCCGTCCGTCAAGGCCTTCGCAGGTGTGAGCGGTTGAACAGTGGGTCCGTCTATCGACGCTGCTGCTGGCTCAGCCAGCCAGCATCAAGCCCAGCGCTGTTCACCCAGCAAGCATCAAGGCCCACCACGTGAGCCGCACCCGCGGAGCGTGCGGCAAACGCGCTCTTTTGGCAAATGAAAGGAGTTTGCAGATCTGCGTTGGGCGATCCTTTGACACAGGATGTCAGCGTGAGTTGCGTGCCTCAAGCGGCGCATCCTCAAGCGCTCCTCTCCTTCGTGGGTTCTTTTTGAGTGTGTCGTTGGCGTCATCCTCATGTCACGAGCCTTTTTGGCTGGGCGTGGGATGGCTGTTTTGCTCTGTTTTACAGCACTGGATCGATCCAAAGACGCTCTCTCTCGTGGCTTCACTGGGCCTTCGCCTCGTGACGCTGGTGCCGTGACGCTCTCTGCGCGTCTTGGATGCCAAGCGATGGAGTCGAACGCGGACGACGTGCACGTGCTGCTTGAATTTTCTGCTTGTTGCATGTTTATTTTATTGCTGTGCGTTCGCTGCTTAAATTATTAATTGCCTAAATACTATGTGGGGTGGAGGGTGTCGCCGCGACTGCGTCGTCTTGCGGTCTGTCTGTCTCTGTCTCTCTCTGCGTGTGTGCGTGGGTGTGTGCGTGCGTGCGTGTGTCCTGATGCGAATGCGAGGCAATGCCGACGGCGGACACGAGCTACCGCAGCGCTTTGCGTCCGTCGTCTTCTCTCCGACGGCGAACGGCTCAATCTGCCGCTCAATCGCTCGCTCAGATCTCCAGGTCAAAAATCATGTCGTCCAGACCCTGCAGCGCCGCGTCTTGGCTCGCGTCGTCCTGGAAGAAGCCGCAGTCGTTCCCGCAGCGGCAGTCCTCGTCGACGTCTTCGTCCCAGCCCTGGTAGCCGTTCGTCTTGGTCGCCGGGATCGCCATGGGGTCCGTCATGCGCTGTTGCTGTTGTAACAGCTCCTGTTGATTTGTTCGCGGACGCAGCCAGCAGGGCGAGAGCCCGTCTGCCAGGGGCCGCAGCGGCTTGCGGCTGTCCGCGCCGAAGCGCTGCTGGAACGCGCTGCGCTTCACGCCCTTGCGCGCCATGTAGGCCTCGAGGCGCGCCTGGTGGTCGCGCAGCGGCGTGCAGCTGCCGCGGTCCGACTCGCAGTCGGTCTCTTCCTCGGACGAGATCACGGACTCGGCGCCCAGCGACGGGTCCATTTGCTTGCTGGCTGCGGTTGTCCACGCGGGCGCGCTCTGCGTCTGAAGAAGCTCTCCGGTCATGGCGGCTGGCGTGTGTGTGGTGGCGACGAATGAATACTAGAGCGTGGCGCCTGCCAACTGTGTGTGTGTGTGTGTGTGTGGCCTCGACAATTGGAGAATGGGATGCAAGGGCCACAGCAGGGGTCGGCCCTGCTGTTTGGGTCGGCCCTGCTCTTGTTGTTGTTGTTGTTGTTTGTTGCTGGCCGTGGTGTTGTTGCACTTGGGGCGAGCGAGATTCGGGTGGAGCTAGTAAAAGACCTGAGTATGGAATGTCAAGCGCCTCACAAACAGATATAGAGGTCATATGTTGGTATTGTCCATCACAAGAGTCAGGTGTGTACACCCTATTGAACCAAGTATAGATCGTCAAAGGTTATCATATGATCCGCATTCCGTGTGGAGAAGCTCTCCACTGGATCCAGGTTGACGTGGAAGATCCAAAGCGAGGCAGACCGCGGTCCCGAAAAACCGATCTTCGGGACCGCGGCTTGTTTGCGCGTGCGTTTCCCGCAAAATGGCTCGTCTGTGCCCACTTGCGCCACTCGCACCTGCTTCATCCAGATCGCATTCGACGCTGTCCAAATGAGCGGCCACTTGCATTTCCGACAGATTCGAGCGCGTCGAAATCGAATCCCAGAGCAAAAACAGCTTGCTGAACAAAGCGAGCAGCTCGAGGCAGCCACGAACTCGCGCAGCACCAACGGCAGCTTGTGCCCGAGACGCTCGTCTTTCGCAAGCGAGTTTACGAGAAAAAGGAGTGCGACAATACTGTGGGGTTTGCTCCAAGAGGTGTTGTTTGACTCGCTTGTTGTTGGTGAGTTGACTTGCTTGCGCGTGCTGCAGCTGATGAAACCGCTCTCGAACTGCAAGGAAGCAAGCGCAAGTGTCGAAGTCGGCTCGCTTCCCTCGTCGCTCGGCTTCGGCAGTCCACCCTTCGTGTGAAAATGACTGGCGGCCGCAATGGGAGACATGGGTGAAATGGAAGGCGTTGTTGGTCAACAAAGTGTGCAGAGGTGTCGGAGTGAAAGAGAACACTGCAGGTGGTGGTTTAATATTACAAGTTGCATTTTCACTCGATGCTTCTTCTTCTTCTTCTTTCCTCGCAGCCGCGGCTGGGATAAATAATAATTTGTATCTCCCAGGCACGCTGCCAAAAAGCTGGCACGCGCACACACACACACTGGGTGGTGGTGCTTGGTGGTCTTCTTCTCTACAGATAATAAACTTTAATGGAGGCTTCTATCGCCAAGGCGAGGCGCGTGCGTGTGGAGGCGGCTGGTCTTGGACTTGCTTGTGCTAGTGGAGGTTCCGTCGCTTACTACAGCTCCATGTCGAAGATGTCGTCGCTGTCGCTGGCCGTGGACGACACGGGCGACCGAGACCGCACACTGAACTGCTGCTGCTTGCGGTGGGAACTGCTCGTCTTGTTCTGCGAGCGGAAGTACGCGAGGTTCTGGTAGAGCGTCGGGTCGTCTTCGTCCTCCACGCTCTCGCCGTAGTAGCTGCTGCTCTCGTAAAGGGCGGCGGACGACGACGTGTGCTGGTTGTTGTGGTGGCTGGGGAGCGAATCCTCGAACTCGTTCATGTAGTAGGATCGTCGGCGCGGACGGCTGGCCTGTGGGATGAGCATGGGCGCCGTGCGCTCGTAGGACGGGACCATCTTGCTGCTCTTGCTGCTCTTGTGGTCGCCGAATGTAAAGTGGGCTTCACTCTCCGAGTCGCTCTCCGAGTCCGTGTCGGCCCAGGAGGAGCTGTCACTCATGTGCGACGCGGCGGCCGTCGACGTCTGCTGCGAGCGCAGCGCGTGCAGCCATTCTGAAAATTCTCCTTGCTCCTGCTGCTGCTGCATGGCTGATTCTGGTGCGACACCTGGCAATGATAGTGGCTGTGGTGGTGGTGGCGGAACGAACTGCTGTTCGGAACGTTCGCGAGCTTGCTTGCTTGGGTGGCGGCGGCGGTGGCTGCGGCGGTGGCTGCTTGCTCGGTGCAGCGCAATTCTGGAAATGAGAAGCGCGAGCAAGAGTTGCTGCTGTTTGCTGCTGGTCGCCGTCCGACGAACGAGATGCGCGCGTGCCTTTGCAGTCGACAGTCGCACTTCTCCATGCAAACGAATGCACAATCCCCTACCCGCACGCAAAAATTCTTGTTGCAGCGGGCGAGTTTTCTTGTGATGCTGGGGAAAACGTGTTCCGAGCGCTCGTTTCGGTGTGTGATTGGTGGATAAATGCGTGCATTTGCACCAATCGTCGAGGAGAGAGGTGCTTGGTCAAACCTGGCCGCGCTTTGTCAATCCAGCGCAGGGTCTCGTGGCCGCGCTTTGTGCTTTGTCGAGGCGGTTGGCCCGACCGCCTCGCGCACGTGGCTGTGTGCTCGCTCGCTGCAAGTGCACGCGGCCCCAAAGCAGCGTTCCTTTCCCAGCGTTTGCATAGGACGTGGCAAAAGCAGTGGCCGAGGGACCACCGCGCTGGCAAACACACGAACACGTGCTTGCTCGCAGCGAGCAAGCAAACACCTCCCAGCCGGCTGGGACTGCTTTTTGTGCATTCGAATGGCGAATCTCCCCCCTTCATCGGCCTTCGTAAGAAAACAAGCAAACTCTCTTTTCTGCCGCCGCGGCAGCTTCCATTTCCGGATGCAATACTTCCCTCCAACAACCTCGCTGCCATTTTGCTCCATCCAAAGTTGCAGTTTGCTCGGCAGCCAAAACCGAATCCTGCCTCCCAGCTGCTTTTTGATTCCCAAGTCGCAGATTCAAAGACATGTCGCCACGCAAAGGACCCCAAAGCTTATTCCGCAAAGAGGGCTCCCGAAGAATAAACTCAGTGCAAAGCAAGCCACGTCATGAGCCGACTTTGCAGCGTTTTGCAGGCAAGTGACAGCCCCGAATCTCCGCGGCCGATTGGTCCGGTGCGCCAGCCAGCTTTGACTTCAAGTCTTCGGGATTCCAGATTCGAGACTCCAGTTGCAGGACTCCGTGCTCGCTCGCTTTGAAAAGCGACTGATCTTCTGGAGTTTATTTTTTCTGGAAGGCGTGGACCTGCTCCTCGGCTCGTTTTTGCACACCGGCGAGATCATATCTCTTTTAGAAGTTCAAGTAAGGATGCTTGCTGCGGTTTCATACACTGAGACATCCAGCTATGAATATGGATTCTCTGTGCCTGAAACTCGCCTTTCAGTCCGGTCGCGTTGCACAAGTTCAACAAACTCGCGTCCGTCCACAGTCGATATCTCTCTTTGCCCACGGCACACGCACGCCAGCGATCACCGCCCGTTGAATCTTCTGGGCCATCAGCAGCAGGATCGGGGTCTGTCTCTTGGCAGAAAGCTGCTGGCTCCGGCGTCTGGAGCCGGTGGGCCGCACAATCAAGCAAGCAATCGCGTGCTGGCGCATGGGTTGCGATAGATCTCTGCGTCGAAGCGGAAAACAGGCGTCTGGCTCGCCTGTGATCGTACGGCTATTCGCCCTTGACACACACAAGAAAGCACACGCGCTCTGGATCCTTTTGCAGCTTCCGCTCCACAATCAACGACGACGGCACGTGCCGAGCAACACGTCGTTGACTTGTTGCTCAACCACATCGGAATTGGACATTCTCGACACATTCGAAAGTACCGTGCACCACCGAGACCGAAGGTGTACCCGATCGGACGCGATAGATCCACTCGCACTTGGCTCCACGATGCCGCGTCTATTGGGTCTTTCCTTGTAGGAACTCGATTACCGTCCTTCACAAAAGACCGCTCTCCTGGCTCCACGATGCCGCTCGTCTATTTCCTTTTGTGCGCGAGCCAATAGACGAGCGGTATAGTGGAGCCAAGAGAGTGGTCCGAAGGGTTTTCCGCTCGATAAACCTCACAAGCTCCAAAAGGGTTTTCGCCAAAAGTCGATCAGATCAAAGTCCCCCTTTACCCTAAATACGCATCGTGCTCTCATTTCACGTTCGCGCGTCCATTCGACAACATTTTTCATTCCTGTTTTGTTCCCCATTCGCACGAGCAACATGGCTTCATGAAGTGACGCCCAAGCCACGTGCCCATGACGTTCACACGCCGAAACCCC
This sequence comes from Globisporangium polare, assembly GCA_023333845.1. NCBI lineage: Eukaryota > Oomycota > Peronosporomycetes > Pythiales > Pythiaceae > Globisporangium > Globisporangium polare. Next base: position 5,965 of record JAASFQ010000556.1, on the reverse strand, counting down.
AGCAGCGCCTCTGCTGCAGGTGCTAACGGTACAGACCTAAATGCGCCACCACCAGCGGCACTCTCTCCCCGGTTCGCGACGCAGCCGCCGCAGCTCGCGACCGAGAAGAAGAACCGAACGCCGCTCTTCCTCGCTCTCGACCACTTGCGCGCGCAGCTCGCAGCGCTTCTGACAGCAGCAGCCACTGCGTCCGCTTCAGAGCGCAGTAGCAGCGGTGACGCTGCTACAGGCAGTGGTGGCAGTGGCATGACGTCACTTCTAGACGCAGAGCTCGAGTCGTTCTTCACAGTAGCGCTCGCACCAGCGCTCCAGACGCGCGAGGCGGCGCTCGTAAACGTCATGCACGAGTGCTTCCAGAGCGAGCTGCTGGTCAAGCAAGAAGTCACACGCGCGCAGAGCCAGCACATCGACACTTTGCTACAGCAGCAGCGCGTCCACGAGAAGGACGTCGCGCACTGGAAGTCGAAACTGGACCGACGCATCGCCGAGAACAACGAGTTGCGCAAGGACTTTTACAAGCAGCTGCTCATGCTGCGCGACCTCGTCAACAAGCAGAAGAACGACTCCAAGACGCTCAAAGTGCTCGACGACGTGATCGCGACCATGTCCATGGGCAAAGACAAGGCGGCCGAGTTCAAATCCTTAGGTGCGGCAGGTGGCGGTGCACACTTCCACAAGCACTATAGCACTGGCGAAAGTGGCGGTGGAGGATCAACAAGCGCTCATCGTGAGAAGGAGAAGTGGGAAGAGCGCGCGCGTGAAGCCATGTGAGTGCGCGCACTAAGCACGCATGATTTATGGGTTCCTACTAACCATTGTGCTTTTTATGCCTTAGGCTCGAGTGCCAGCAGCTCCAGGAGCACGTGCTCCAGCTCAAGCAGCAGAATGAGGAACTCCGCTCGAGCGACGTTGACGCCTGGTTCACGCACGCGCGCGGCGGATTGGGGGAGCGTCAGCGTGTCATTGATGCGGTCTACCGGTCGAAGTGCTCATGGGAGGACGTCGGCGGCGCTGTGTTGGAAGTGCTCAACAACGATCTGATCTGGGATGCGGTGGAAGCGAGCGCTCGTCAGGGCAAGGAACGCGTGTCGAGAGGTCTCGAGGCATTGCTGGCACAACTGGACGCCCTGGATTCGAATGGCGACTTTGCGGAGGGTCAACAGGGAACGAGGAGAGACTCGAGTGAGAGTAGTTTGCGATCGGATCCGAACCAGGGACGGTCCCCCTATGGTCGCCGTCGGTCGTCGACGGACCCAGTGCGACTCATCCAGTGCCGAGCGTGCAACGGCGCGGGCTTCATCGATCCAAATGGTAGCGAAGAAAGCAGTTCGACCGAGTCCGACTCGTATCTGCGCAAGACCCTGGCGCAGGTGCTCGAACTGCGCGCGTCTCTGGAGCAGGCAAGCGAAAAATCTGTTCAACTCGAGCTGAGATTGCAGAGTACAGTAGCGGAATCCGCTGCTGTGAGGGAGAAACTGCAGCTGATGGAGTTCATTCGCGCTCATGGGGTCGATTTCGGCGCTCAGGTGGATATGGACGACGAAGAAGGCATTGATCTGGACGAGATCATGCGATCTGTGGGCGAGTCCTCGCTGTTGGGGTCGGCTCGGGACTTGCACGCAGCCGCAGGAGCTATGGGCAGCGTACAGAAACGATTCACGAGCAGCCGCAACGCGCAGTACGAACACCTGATCGTGGAATTGAAGAGCTCGCTCGACGAGAAGGACGTGGCGATCAGCGAACTGCGACCTGCGAACAAGGATTTCCAGGAGCGACTGCTGATTGCGCAGCGCGCGTCGCAGAAAGATCAGGAGGCGCATCTGCAGGAAGTGACGACGCTGAAGACCTCGCTCACGCTTGCGCTCAAGAAGCAGAACACGGCTATCGAGGAGAAGCAGGCGGCCGTGACGCTCATGCTCGACAAGTTCAGCAAACAAAGGTCCAAGGGGCAATCGCTGTCCTCCATTAACAGCTCAGTGGAGAATGACGAGGATAATGAAGACTCGGATGGTGATCTCGACGGCAAAGATGGTGAAAATGGAGATTTGCTGGAACTCGACGCACTCGCAGACGACGAGCTGGAGAAAATGGACGAGGTGAAGAGGTCCGAAGTGGTGGCGCGGAGGTATTCGCAGGCCGTTCTTCGCGTGCAGAAGGAATACGAAAGCCAGAAGAGTCTGCTCCACCTCGCGGAAGAGGAGATCGGACAGGAAGACGAGAAGCGCAAGCGCACGAACAGCATCTCGCTCGGCAACATCGTCGTGAGTATGACGTCCCACCCTCGCGATCTCTTTAAAGCGTTGTCAACCACCCAGACGGAGCTGCTCAACGTTCGTCGTGCAACGCAGCGAGCGTTTACACTTCAAACCGATCGCCTGCTCACGCTCACCACCCATCTGGGGCATCTCTCGGAGGAGCTGTGCATGGTGCGGAAGCGCACAAAGGCCGAGATCGAGTTCTGGAAACTCGAGTGCGAGAAGACGCAGAACACGAGCAACGCCGTCGCGTCCGACTTGCAGAAGACACAGCTTCAGCTGCAGGCGGCGAACGAGCGGCGCGAGTCCTCGAACGTTGTCGTGGGAAAGTGCACGCTCTGTGAGAAGCACCAGGCGAGGCTAATGGAGATTTCAAGCGAGTTATTACTGCAAGACACGCAGAACAGCATCTCCAGCGAGTCCACTGATGCTAGTGTCACGGACACAGATGATGGTGAAACAGGCTCAAACGCTAACGCATTGGCGATGGCCCAGCTAACGCAGCAGGAGCGGCAGAATGTCAGCAGCATGGTGCTCGAGATCGAGAATCTGTACGCGACGATGTCCTCGGCCAAGCAAGACAACGTGCGCAAGTTGATCGCGTTCGCTGTGCTGGGCGAAGAGTTTGTCAGCAGCAGCAGCATCACAGGATCCCCAGTCGGAGGTGTACGTCGATCCACACGAAGGGAACTATCCCATTCGAGCTTGAGCTCATCTCGGACCTTCAGACAGCAAGAGAGTGGTGATTCGGTCCGAAGACCGTCGAGGCTGTACTCTGGGGCTCGTTTACACGATTCGAGTGACAATGCTGCACGCGCTCCGAATAAAGTTGGTGAGCTCGACGAAGTTCGCAAAGGGTCAGGCAGTGCGGCAGCTCAGAGTCCCAGCCGTGATGGAGACAGTAGCAGCCAAGAGATTGTTCGTCTGCGCAGTGGATCGGCGTACAAGTCGCAAGCAGATCTGGAAAACAATTTTCAGCGCAGTGGACTGTCAGGAGACCTCTTGATCAGCGGGACGTCCATGGGCAGCGATATCTACCAGCCAAGCCATCGGAAGAAGAAAGTGGTTCGCAAGATCTTGTCGGAAGACGAAGTTTTGCGCCGCAGATACGTTCGAACCCGCATGTTATCAGCGGAAGGCGCTGCTCTCGTCGCAAAAGAAGCTGTCGCGAACCAAGAGGAGAATGATGGCTCAACTTCGGTGCAGACCCCTCCTATTGGGAAGATTGAAGAGAAGAAACCTGTGGTGAACTTTTCTTCGTTTCTCGACCCAAACGGGCTTGAAGTCTATTACGAAGACGTGGAAGTCGACGACGATGATGACAACCGTGAAGAGGACCAGGATGGCGACGGAGCGGAGAACCAGGCTGGTGCTGAAATCGAAGAGCACAAGAAATTTGCTGGTGCTGTTGAAGTCGACCGAGAACGCCAGGTGTCAGTTCCCCTTGTGCGAGTGAACTCCGAAGCACCAGCGCAGCATCATAACGCACCAAATAGTTTTCAGCTGCTGAGCGACCGGAACGACATTGAAAGCGACCCAGAGGTCATCACGCAACTGCGGGATCTCGTCAAGCAGCACGCGTCGGTCAAGGAGAACCTGGCGTTGGTGAACTGGAAGATTCTGCTGTGCCACGTGCGCTCGCTGCGCGATCAGAACCGTCTCGACTGGGTGAGTTGATAGACTAATACGAGTCTCAAGACCACATTGAGTATCTAATGAGTTCTGTGATGTGACGTAGATCAACCACGAGAGCAAGAGAGTGAACTACAAGCTCAGCCAGGCTCAACATCACGACCAGCCAGCGGAGAACTCCGAGCCGCTTCACCTAGCTGTGCGAAGCACGATGCAGAAACTCGTCGAGTTTCGCGAGAGCTACTTGGATGCCGCGATCCGAGTTCGTGACCAGATGCGCAAAGACTCGCGAAGAGTGCAGACTCAGGTAAGGATCTAAATAAACAGTGTGCCGTTGCATCACCGCCTAACGGCTTATCCATGTGCTTTGTTCTGTGTCCTACCAGCTCATCCACAGCGTCTCGACAATCCTGACGAACCTCAGTCGCAAGAACAAGACCGGGATGTCGGTCAGCGACAGCGAGCACCACCCGCACGTGTTCATCAATCCAGAGAACACCAGCCCACGGAGGCATCTGGCGTTCGACAACCGCCCTCTGTACCCAGCGGCGCACGTCAACTTGAGTCAAATCCCAGCGACGCAGCAGATCCCGACTCCGCACTTCCCTCTCCCGACAACGACCATCAGCCAGCAGCCCCGACTGCGTCTCGTTTACCAGATTCGAGGCCGTCCGTTCTCCGCCGAACCGGGGAGACGCAGTGCTCTGCGTGAAAACAACTTCACTCTCGGGCAATCGTCCTCTGTATTTGAGGAAGACAATCGCTTTCCGGTAAGTGTTGAGCTCACTTTTTTCTTCCTATCAGCGCGAGCAATATGCTGAGCCACTTTTACTGACGCTGTGTGCTGAAACGCGGACTTGCTAGCAACGTGCGGTGAAGTTTGTGGGTCCCACTGACGGGTATGAGTTCTCGCTGACGCACTCGCTCTCGAGCATCACGCGGCACCCAAAGTCCCCGATCGCGTCACCAGCGAGGGACTACAACAAATTGCTGACACTACGTACGTCTCCCTCTGCACGCATTTGTTTGCTGCGTCCTCACTTCTACCCTCGTTGTCGCTTTGTGGCAGGCACTGGAAGTCAGAGCGCTTCACCAAGGGCACAAGACCAAGAAGACCCAAGCCAGATACCCGAGGTACGGTGTAAGAAATGCAGTTTTATATCGAGTTGGCGCGGACTAAGCCCCCCCCTCTCTCTCTCTACGACAGCAAACGAATGAGAGCTTAGGACAGGGCTCAAGAGACTTGTGCGTCGCCGAACTTCCTTCATCACCACCGCAACGCCAGTTACCAGTGAGACCTCAGTCTTCACCTGCAGGATTGACGCCACGCACTTTCCCCCCACGAATTCGCGAGCCGGTAGTCGTGAAGACGCCAAGTTCACTGGACAGCAAAAGCGTCCCGGAGCCCGAGCAAGTGGATCCGAAAGACACTGTCGTGCGTCAGCCAGAGTTCTCTCCTCCCAATCAGAGAACCTGAGACGCTTGCTGTTTTCTGACCGTCAGACGCAAGCGAGTACGTTGCGTTAGATGGACATAAGTGACGGTGCGACCTGGTTTCTAGAGAGCGGATACTTAACTACGACTGCCCCTGGATGACATCGACAACCATGAGCCCCAGCCTCGTGGCGATCGACGCTGACTGCTGCATGCAGATCGCTTGGAAGGGTGCAGCCGCGAGAACAAATTCCTCTCGACGATCTTGATCAGCAGGAGCAGCAGCGAGAAGAGGAAATGCCAGTGCGCTGTGAGGTTGGAGAACGCTGCGATGTAGAACGAGTAGACGAGGATGAGCAAGAGCTGACACGCGATGGTGACGATAGCGCTTTCGCTTGGAATTGACACGTTTCTTTTTCCAGTACCTTCGCGTCTGACGCAGAGCGCTCCAAACAGTTATGGTGACGACGCCCGAGAAGACCTCCAGAAATACCATTCCAGCAAGTCAGTCAGTCACCACGTGCCGCAGTCTGTCCAACAATGCGGTGTCCATCCTTCGTGCACCAGCTCGTGCGGTGGTGGGAGGCGACGCAGGTGGAGCTCCACGGGCTCTACTCCATCGAGCGCATGCAGCAGCTCGAGCG
>JAASFQ010000555.1:0-19411 GCA_023333845.1 Globisporangium polare | reverse complement strand
TAAGAGCCGCGCCAAGGAGCGTTGAGGAAGCCGTCTGTCGCGGGCGAATGTTAGGCGTCCGACCCGAGGCCACGACAGCAGGCATACACACCCGAGGGAGTAGATCGGCGAAGGAACATCAGCAGCAGGCTCGACTTCATCGCTCGTGCATATCTGCATTGTAATGCATCATTTACGAGAAGCCGAGCCCAGCAGTGTCGACAGACACAGCTCGGGGTCACGTTTGAGAGAGTTGAAGCCTAAAGCCCTGGAGCTCCAGTATCGTGCAGCACGTAAGTCGTGTGTAGACTCTTCGATAGTGCATATGTAGGAATTTGTATTGCCAGAGATGGATGGTCCACGAGACGGCAGAGAAAGAACAAGGACTGCTGAGGCTCAGTTCGAGGCTTGCTAACAACAGTTACAGGTGGAGTGTGTGCGTGTGACGATTGTGCAGCTTTTGATATACTCTACTCTGCTCCTGGCCGTGGAACTCTCCACTGCTGTTGCTCCTTTCGAGGGGTATTCGCTGCGCACGGGCGTCGCGGTTATGGAATTGGAAAGGGGTTGCGTGTTCCTCCCCTTCTTTCTGCTAAAACCTTTTGTCTTTTTATCGCGGGGTGATTTGACGGAAATAACCACAAACGCGAATTATATCTTGGGTTTTATAGAAGGTGCTGGAAATGTTTCTGATCTTTTTAAACATCCTGCTTTCTGGCCGTCGAAACACACAGCACAAAAGCGGAAAAGCTGGCGAAAAGCTTCCAGCAACCAGGCGACCCCACCGACAAGTGACTGACTGTCGACCGCCATGGTGCTCTTTACGGAGGCGGAGACACTGCTGCTGCTCGACCTGTACCTGCGGCTGCGCGAGCGCCCGCAGAACGTCGCGTCCAACGGCGTGCTGCTCAAGGCGGCGGCACGCGATGAGCTCACGCGGGCCGTCAACAAGGCCGGGCCGCGCGAGCATTCGCTCACAGGTGCGGTCACTTGAAGGCGCATTGTGTTACGGCATTGTCGTCCAGAGGACGAGCGTGTTCTGGCTTGCTGCTATTGCTATACCATGCTGCTATGTACTACACGTGCTAATGTGTGAGTGTATATAGAGAGTCAAGTGTTTGTGAAGTTCAAGAACCTGCGGAACGACTACGCGCTCGTAAAGTGGCTCGAAGAGCAGCCAGGTATGCTTGTGCTGGACCCATTGAGGGCGTTCGATATGGCGCTGCCAGTATCGTTGTTGCTCACAGGACACCACCCGACTGACGCTTCTCTATTTGGTGCTGGTATCACTGTGTGTCAGGCTTCAAGCGCAACAGCGAGAAGCTGACAGAGGAGTGGTGGGCGGACATTAAGGCGAAGCGACCGAAGGCGCACGTGTTCAAGGGCAAGATGCCATGGCCATTCTACCAGAAGATGGCGATGATCCTCTTGGACACCCCCTCCGTCCAAGTCTCAGACCTGCAGACAGCTCGTCGCCTCACTGAACTGCTAGGCGACGATAGTGCGGCCAAGGGAGCACCAGAAGCTGGGGTCTTTGAGCTGACGAGTGAATCGACTGGGGACGAAGAGCTCCCAATACTAGCCACAGCTACAGTCGTGTCCAAGCCAGCGAGTAGCACCACCAACGGCAGCACTAGTACAAGTACAATCCCCACCACCAGCGCTACGACGACCCCGAAACGAGCTCGTGAAGCTGAAACCAGACCGCCCGCCCCGAAGCGGAAGAACCCGAGTGTCGAGCGCACACCACAGGAAGAACTGCGCTCGTTCGAGCGTCACGAGTCGCTCGCGAAGTCCGTCGAGCAGTGCTCCACAGCTGCCGCTGGGATGGCGCGCGGCTTCCAGGAGCTCGTGTCGGTGTTCCAGGACCAGGCGGAGAAGTGTCAGCGCGTCGAGGCGGCCGGCGGGCCAGAGGAAGTGGTGCGCGCCCAGAACAGCGTGCTGCTGTCGATCGCCAAGTCGCTCGAGCAGAGCACGCAGGCGACCGCCGACATGGCCAAGGGCTACCACGGCCTCGTGCAGCACTTCATCCAGGAGGCCGACGCGAAACGGGCGACGCTGTAAGCGAATGACGATGAAGGCGGCTTTGATGGAGTTGAGCGAGCCTCTCTCGTGTATGTGGTACAGTGAAGTGCGTTCGTGAAGTCAACTGCCGATGATTAATGACCTGCTGCTGACTTGCATCCCACCGAACTCCGTCGAAGTGTTAAAGCAGAACAAACCACCGAACCCCCGGTGTTATGACGTCACACTGATCTGCAGAACGCCTTCTTGAAGAAGAAAAGCTCACGAGGCACCCTTTCTCGACCCCAAAGGCTGGACAGCAAAGCGAAGAAGCTTGAGCGACTTACTGGTCGTGTGCTTCTCTCAGGGAGATGTTACGGGTCGGATGGCACGTTGCAGCCATCAAGAATGCTGGGCTCGTGAGCTAATAGTGAGAGGTCCGTTGAGCATCGTGCGCACAACACAGGAACCATCATCCGACACGTCATTAGCATGGGACAGCTGAGCAACAAGGCACGCATGCGCAAGGCGCGAGCGAGGCGACCACTTTCGTACCGCACCAGGTCAGCAGCTATACAGTACCGCTGCGCACACGAGACCAAAGGCGACAGACAGAGGAGCTCAAGCCGGAACGAAACGCCTGAAGTGTACCAGTTTCTGGCGTCTTCTTTCATCTGTCTTTTGAATGCGGCTCTGGGTGATCCTCGGTGACGACGCCCCGCACCGTGAGCTTGAATGAACCCACCGACCGCAGCCATTTCCTCCCGAGGCGACTCTGGAGAAACGACTTTGAATGCATATAGCAACCTTCAAGGATGGAGCAGAACTCTTTGGAGGTCATCATCATCATCACCAGGATGATCATGCTCGGCTTGAATTCGAACGTGTTCCTGAAACGCCATGCAGAGTCAGAGTCATGGATGCTCCAAGAATCCTGGATTTCATTTCCATTTCCATCGAAGAGCTCTTTTGGGTCACAGACGGGGCAACCAACGTGGTTGAAACCAGACACCTTCTCGAGTTTTTAGTGGGGCGAATGGGGCATTGCGCTGACAGTTCATGGTCGATTGCAAACATTGGAACCGGCTGGAAAACCGCGGCGCCATGAAGATGATGGCATTGGTCCCAAACAATCGCCGCTCTAGCGTTGCTGGGTGGCGAAGCTGAAAGCATGCAATCGATACTTCCGAGCAAATCAAGGTTGGCATGTGCGAACCCTGCTTCAAGCCAATTTAATGCGGTTTCAACCGGGGGATTCATGAGAGTGGGAGGTATCCCACGCCAGGGGGCTGCGCTGGAAAACTGTCAACCATCAAAATGCGCGTGACGTCCCTCGGCTTCCCGCATTTCGGGCGTGCGTTTCCTTTCGTTCCTTCTCGTTCCTCGCTGAGCGCAACCGGCACCACCGTTCGCACAGCAGCGCACGCTCATCAATGCGAGGAGGCTGAACCTGCGAGAAGAAGACTGAAAACTGAGGCTGTTTGCTGCTTGGGCTTCTTTAACCATAGAGCTCTTCATATCCTGAGCCAAAGCCTTCGTTCTTCGATGGGCACGTCAACTGCGAGCGAACATGCGAGTTTACATGGAACAAGGGACCATGCCAGCACCACCGCCACGAATTGCTAACGAGCACGCTCAAACTCATAAAACGCAACAAACACATTGCACATTAAGATTAATTTGGATTCGAACTGCTACTTGCTGACAACTTGCTGACTGACTATCCTTACATGGCGGTGGTGGCGACAAACTCGAACGAGGACTTGGAGATGGCGGAGGAGGCGGATGACGGTGGGTACATGTACGTGTAGATCTCGTCCTCGATGCGGTCCACAGGCGGCAGCAGGCAGTCGATCCAGTCCATGGACTCGTGCTGCTGATGGTGGTGCTGGGTCTGCTGGTGCTGGGCCTGAGCGAACGCCGGAGCGTCGTAGTGACGGTTGTAGAAGTGGCGGCGGCTCGCGGCCGCAGCGTGGTCGTGCTCCTTGAGCATCATGTCCTGGTCCGTGGGCGACGGGTAGGGCATGCGGCTGCTCATGTCGCTCAGGCTGCTGGGACGCGGCACGGAGATCACCACGCCCTCGTTCTTCATCCAGTACGGGTGCGCGAGCACCTGGTGCGGACGTGGAAGCGCGTGGGAGTGCACCACGTGCTGCTGTTGGTGCTGGTGCTGGAGGTGCGACATCGAAGGCACGCGGTTCGCGCGCGGCTTGGGGAAAAACTTGTGGGTGAGCTGCTCGCGCTGGTGGTGACCCGTTGGCGAGGAGGCACCGGCGCCACTAGGGTGGTGCAGTGACTTCTTGCGCGAGATGCGCCACGCAAGCTCCGGCTGGTCGCGCAGGAAGAAGTCGTTCGAGAAGGTGCAGACGACGGCCTTGGACTTGGTCCACTTGCGGAAGTTGAAGTAGTTGAGCTGGCGCTGGAAGCTCGTGTACTTGCGGTGCTTGAAGTACTTTGGGAGCACGTAGTCCATCATCTGCTCCATGTCGTGGATCTCGAAGGCACGGCCGTTGGGCGTCCAGCGCAGGATCGCGTCGCTCTCGTGGTCGAGCATCTTGCGCAGGCTCTTGAGGAACGGCGCCACGTCCTTGTCGGCCTTGTTGGTGCATGAGTTGGCGCTCTCGATGGGGCCGCTGATAGTCGAGCGGCTGGTGGTGACTATCTGCATTGTTTGCTTGTTACTGGCTTGGAGCTGTGCTGGATGGTTGAAGTGTGCTGGACGGAGCAAATTGAAATCTGAGGAGAGCGAAGGGCGGCTCGGGCGAGGGAAACAAAAAACAAAAAACAAGCGGGCGAGTTTCTCGCACGAGGCTCGCTCGGTGGCTGGATGAATGGATAAATGAACCCCCACGACCGCCCATCCTCACTCGCAAGCCAGCGTCTTTGAGCCATCATCGGCGCTGGAAAACCCGTTCACAGGGCAGTTGTCCCACCCTCACAACGAGTTCCCCGGCTGCGCACCGGAGCAAGAGTGGGCTGGCCGGGCGTGAGCAAATAAAATGGCGCTCTCTGTACCCGATTGGCTCGGAGGTGCGCACACATGCAGGTCGAAGGACTTATCGCCAGGCTCTCGAAATATGAAGACACGCCCAGGTGCAATCGGGCAGTTCCAGTTCCATCCACGCTGAGAACACAAACACGGAAAGCCAGCGCGCCGCGAGACAATGTGCCGTATTCTCAGCTTTTATGTTTCTGGCGCAACCACCACCGATCGCTGCGCGGTTTGCTGCGGGCATGTATACCTGTGTGGCTCAAAGGACGACCAGAGTGGGCCGTTGTGATGGATGGAGCTCTTCGATTGGCTGGCTGGAAGAAAACACCGACTGACTGGTTGACTGGCTGGCTGATAAATGGAAAAAAATGGAAACTTAGAAAACGACAAAAAGACGGGGCACCCACTTCAACGTCAAAGAATTCAAAAGCAACAAAATCGCGTTCGAAAATTGTGAGGACCAATTTTTTGCAGGAATGTGTCCTTGCTTGCCTGTGAACCAGTCAGTCTGTCAATGGTCTTCCCAGGGTCTCACTTGGGACTTCACGTGTTCTCAGTCTTTCCTGTTGCAGACGACATGCAGGCGCTTGTGACGGGAAAGCCAAAGTCGGTCGCCTGGCTGAGCAGCAACACGCTGCTGTTGCTGCTGGGAAGAGTGACGGCCTTGAACGGGCAGGCGGGCGAGCGAGCGTGGAACCAACATCCAACGGAGAAAAACGGCTCAAAGCTTTCTACTTCTCGTGCTTTGCGTGTGTGTGTGTGTGTGTGTGTGTGTGTGTGTGGGCCTGGCTGGATAGGTAGGTGCGTCCGTCGGTAGCGTCTTGGCCTCGCGGGATGCACCTTCACACAGACTTACCGGCTGCTTGCTTACTAATTTGGTTGGTGTACGTTTAGTCCTGCGTTCTTTCTCTGGCGTACGTACTTGAACGGCAGGGTGAACCAGTGCGCGTGGCTTTCTTCCGTCAGGCCTCCGACAGCAGGCTGCTGGCATAAACAGCGCAAGTAGCAGAGTGGGGGCGAAGCTCTCTATCCTGCGTGTTTGTGTTGTTTTGTTGCTCTCATAGTCAGATCGAGAGAAGATATGACTGCCTCTTCAAGGGTCCCGCAGGTTGGGCAAGTCACCCCCTCGCGTGAATACGTCCCTGAGCCAATCCTCGAAACGCAAGAGTTAGCGCCGAACACGTTAGGCTCGACCGGCGCTTATATTCCCCTCAAAGTATCAGCATCCAATCTCGTCTTAAACCCGAGATACGAGACCGCCAGTTCCCATCCAGTTTGATTTTCGCAGCCGCAAAGCTTCACATTTCGCGACCACCGAGCTGAGAGAGGATTCACCCCATGAAGTCACTTCTGCGACGCGCAGTAAGCCATGTTTGAGTGGACCATTTTGTCCAAAAGCCAACAACATGCACCTGGATGATGCGTCGACCGACTGAATCTTTGCTGCGTCGCCAGGGTCCATCCAGTGCGTGAGTGACGCACTTGCAAATGTTGATGTGATCTGACGGCGGTGTCTTTCCAAATTGGAACAAGCCTCACGATCGTCCCTCCCTGGCTAGTCGTCAGAGGTGCTCTTCCTCCCAGCCATCCGGTTGCGACTTTTGATTTCCGTCGCTGTTCGGCGTTGGTGGTGGCGACCAAAGCAATCAAATCTCGTTCGCTTCGTTCAACCACACAAAGTCACCGATACATGACACGAATCGAGTCAGAAGCCTGTCACAAGAGGCTTGAATGTCGAAAGAACGGCGACATCGGCGAATTCGAGTACTTAACCCCTGGAGTTGAGCGTGGAGACGGAAACGGACTTTCTTGTCCAGTTCATTGTGTCAGCCTCAAAGAGCTCACTGCGTTTGGCTCCGGACCCTCTGGCCTGGTACCGGAGTTGAGCTTAGTTTCGCAGATCTACCTTCGCTTACATACTCGCGAGGTGCACAGCCTGAAGAGCGGAAACGCACATTTCCGATTCGCCTTCGCTCGCCTCAGCAGCGTCCACCCTGCACCGCCAGCTGACTAAAGTTCGGCGTCCAGAAGAGAGAGAGAGAGACCGCCTCTCTCATCACGAGCTGTCGTCACGGTCCCCAGGTCTTACTTCCTTCGACAGAAGAAATCGCCTCAAGACTCGAAAGCTTATTCCCAACACCTCCGTCGAAAAGAAGGCTCAGCATTCGTACGAGAAGGGCATCTCCGGGTTGCTGGCTTCTCGAATTCATTTTCTTCTTTCCAAGGAAATCTCATGAGCACGCGTGTCACCACCACCTCCAATTAACACACCCACCTCCTCTTCCGGTCACTGACGTCACATTTGTTTCTTCTGTGAAACCAGTTTCTATCAACAAGTCGCCAGTAGCTTCGACTACCGGTAGCTGCCTTGCAAATCGGTCTCGCCAGCTCTTCTTCGACATTGTTGACTCTGTGTTTCACCCCGAAAGGAATCCATCGAAGAAACAGATTGGAGACAGGCAGAGAGCGCTCGGTGCGGATGCCTCGAAAAACGATGATTGTCCGCGCAGAGTAATCGCTTAAAACGCAGATTGCTGGCTACATGGACGCGAGTCGCGAATGCAGCGCCTGGAGGTCTTGGGAGGACGCGAAGGAAACTGCAGTGCTGTTTGCCAGGAACCGCTCGCGAAGGCTCCCTAGTGCGTGGCGCAATGCAGCACATGGCCAAGAGAACTGTGAGCTACGCCACCAAATATTTTAAAGCTTTGGCACATAACGCACCGAAGCTGGCTCTGGACTCGATCTTCACGCGCTTGAACTCGCGCGTCTCGCTCTCTAGTCGCTGCTGGATGCCGTCGATGAGCTTGAACGAACCGTGCAGCGCAGATACTTGATTCACCGCGCGCTTCAATGGAGACACTGTCTGGGACGGAATACGATCCAGAAACTGCATCTCCACTGCGAGATTGGTGAATTTCGTGGCGTTGTCTGCCAGCGCGCGGTGTTCGGACTCGAGTTGGAGTCTCTCCTGGGCAAGCTTCCCAGCGACATGCTCACATGTCAAGATTAATACGCAGTAGCTAATGGAAGCTGTTGTGACCAGCGCACCTCACGAAGCTCGCGGCGCAGATCATCGAGCTCGCGTGCCAGCTGCTTTTCCTGTTGCTCTTCCCTCGAGAGCGACGGCTCGATCTCATGTTCCGACTGGGATCCCTCCTTGAACTCTTCTTCATCAGCGTCATTAAAACGTCTTTGTGGCCGTTGTCTTGCAGTGTAGAGCGCCTCGACGTCGTCTGTGAGGCCGTGCGGCACTGTCACGATGTTGCGCCGCATGTACAGGTCGAACTTGTCAAAGTTCTTGACGAACTTGCTGGTCACTGCGTCCATATACTGGCTCGAGCCCTGGCAGCATACAGACATACAAATGAGCATGAGCAGGTGGTTTAAACAAACCAAGTGCACCGAACACATAAGGGCGTGCGCACCTTGGCGACCGCGTTCAGCTGGCGCGCCTGTTTCTTCTTGTCGCCGCAGGACTGCAGACGCTGCACATACACACACAACATACGCGGCACTCAAACGGTAGCAGTTATGTTCCTATTGAGCGCACGTAGTTAGACATTGCTGAGGCGTACTTGATGCAGCGCATTCTCCAGTTGACCGCGGACATCGCTCGAGCTCTCGAGACAACGCGCGTGCACTGCGGTCGCCAGATTACAGGATAGACACACTGAAGTTAGTGTACCAGCGCTCGTCGCCAACAGACCAATCCCTGCCGCTCTACGAACATACGCTCGTCCAGGAACGGCGCCATGAACGCGTCGATCGCCATGATTGCTGAAGTGGGTCGCGTGTTTGCTTGTTGCCTTCAAGTTGCCGCATGGACGGATGGTGCAGTTGCGCGTCCTTTGGTGGCCTATTTTTAGATTTGGTCACACAACACTTGTGACAGCAGGCAGAAACAACAAAACAGTTTGGCTGGAAGAATAGAAACAAGAGATGTTTAAGGAGGTTGGATAGACAGCGAATTTCTATAGCTAACAGACGCTTATGCTGTTAACATATCGAATTTCCACAACCTCAATCGGTAGTATCACTTATGGAGCACGGGTACGCGATTTAAAGAGAGCAGTAGCGGCCACCTCGCATTTCAGATCATTGGATCCGAGCCGCTCGTCACAGACGAACACAAACCAAACCGGTGGCGCAGCACGAGACCGACGGACATGGCGGCGCTCAAGATGGCGCTCCTGGCGACGACCGCAGCGAACGCGAGCAGCAAAGCATTCGCGCAGCGCACGTTCTCCTCCTCGCGCACGATGGCGACGCCGTGGAACCTCTTCCCCATCGGTGCGTTTTGCGCGAACGAGCACACTCTTCGTTGGCTGCGGGGCTGTATGCAATGAAGGAATAGCGGCAGCGACTGATAGAGTGGTCTCTCTGTGTATGCGTGTGTTTGCTTCTCGCGTGATTAGGACGACAAGCGCAGGTCGCCCCACCTCAGGCACCGCTGTACCTGTCCGACTGGCGTCACAATTTTGAGTTCTTCCTGGAGAAAATGCGTCTTGACGAAGCCCCAAGTGGCATGCAACTGCTGAACCGCAACGCGCGCCGACCGAAGAAGGTATGTGCTGCGCAAGTAGTGTTTGTAAGACACGGTGGGTCAAGCTGTGGTGCTGACTGTGTGCGTGCTCGCTCTGGTTGACTAGGCGAATCACGGCAAGCGTCCGTGCTCCCACCACCGGCGACGACTCAAGCGCCTCAGTCGCCGATCTTGATACAATTGTACAGTCCGTCGGGCAATTATACCCAACTCATCCCACCCATCCGTCCACGCGCAAGCCAGACGTGTCGAATAGTTAGTGCTAGTTGCGAGTCGCCTTGACTCAAATGCTGAATAAATAGAGTTCCATCGATCTGCGTTTATGGCATGATTACTGTGTGCTTCCTGCGAACTGCACGCTCGCATGTGCACGTGCTGGACGGAGAACGACTCCATCGTACCTCAAGGCGTTGCACTATTGCATCCTAATGGTGAAAGGGAGCCATCGCGCAAAGTTGGAGAGCGAGACTCGTGTCGCGGAGGATAGCACATGGGCTGCTGCGCAGCGTCTGTCAGCCACCTGAAGTGGTCCACACGAATTTGACACCAGTAAATTTGGCGCCAAGACTCGAAAGCCAGCAACAACAACATCAGAGCAATGGCGTCACGAGGCTGGGAGCGCGACGACGACTCGGAGATCACGCGTCGGCGCGAGGAAGGCGCCGCGACGCTCAGCAGTGGAGCAGGTGGCGCCAGTCAGGATGCTACAGATCTTGATGCGCCGGACGGTGGCCCAGTCGCAGAGAAAGTCGTGAAGAAGCGCCGCAACATCCTCACCGAGAACAACTTGGTGTCCGCGGAGGGGCTGCCCAAGATCTACAAGACGTTCCCGTTCCAAGTGAGCGGCGACGTGATGGGACAGGAGGTGTGTACTGCTGTGTTGTGTCCCCCTTGTGGCCGTAATGCTGCAACTAACTCGTTGGCGTATTGCGTGTGAGCAGGCGAAGGCGCTCGGGTCGCTCATGCGGATGTACAAGCAGTGGGCCTACGACCTCTATCCGGGACTCAACTTCGAGGACTTCGTGGATCGTGCAGAAGCGCTCGGCAAAGGCCATGGGGTGCGTACACTCTCCTAAAATCCAATTGGCTTGCACCCAGTCGCTGCTGACGACATCTCGTTGTGGATGTCGTCATTGTAGGTACAATCGCTCATGACGGAGCTGCGCGCGAAGGAGATGAACCGCGCGCTGGGCATCCGCACCGAGGACGACAACGAGGACGAGGAGCTTGGCGTCCCGCGCGAGCCAGAAGAGGGCGACGAAGCGATGCTTTAGAAGGGGATACGCGCACGCTGCTGCTTCAACTCGTGTATAATAGAAAGGGCTCCCCGTCGAGCCATCCAACGAGCAGCTGCAATGGCGCATTAACCAAGATGAGCTCGCGCTGCATAAGAAGAGTCGCAATATCACTCGCTTCCAACGGCGCTTGGCGCTTCGCCATCCATCATCATCATCTGACCGCACATCGTCGTCTTTTCGTTTCGACCTTTGAATCGTGTGTGCGTGTGTGGAAGCGTCAAAGCCATCAGCCTTCCGATCGTTCTGTCATCCGCACGTAAAAGTCCGAATGGAAAACAATCGAGTCACGCGACGAGCGAGCAAGCGACAGGCCAGACTGCACGTGGGCCACATAAATGACCATATTTGAAATTTACATCCAGAAAGCGGTACACAAGTGGCACATTGGACATTTATAGGTGATGGATTAAAAACTGTCCAAGCCTTTGCATATTATAAGAGGGCTCGACAGATCCTCAGTTTGCTTACTTCCAAACAGGGAAAAAAGAAAACGAGCACATGTCTCTGTCATTGTATCTGTTTCCGAACAGTGAATCCTGCGAAGAGAGAGGGCCAACTGGGTACTTTGCAGTAATATTACACCGAAAGGGAAGGAGGGAGTGGAAAAAATCCGCCCTCACTCGTCTGGTTCTTTTTCACTTTGACGAAAAGCCCAAAAAGCGCCAGCAGAAAGCGAGCGAGGGAAAGCGGAAAGCAACACGCCATCAGTCCATTCGAGAGAGAGAGAGAGAGAGAGAGAACGAGAGTGAAGGAGACGCGAGATGATGCTGCGGCCGTCGCAGAGCGCAATGCAGAACATGTCGGACGCCATGTTCGAGGCCGCCGCCGACTGCTTCATGTGCCAGAAGAAGTTCCAGGTCTTCCGCCGCAAGCACCGCTGCCGGGTACGCAACACAACACGCGTCACGACACCCATTATTGACTGCCGTACGTGACGGGACACGATGAGCTCACGGGTTGTTACTATCTCTGTGTATGTATGGAAATGGCGACAGTCGTGCGGGAATGCGGTGTGCGGCAGCTGCGCCCGCTCGCACAAGGTGATGCCGTCGTCGACGATCGTGCGGTACAACAACGAGCCCGTGCGCGTGTGCGACCGCTGCGTGCACGACCAGAACCAGATGCTCATGGAACGCCGTCGCGCTGAGGACATTGAGCGCGCGCGCGCCCGCCAGCTCGTTGTGGCCGAGGAGGAGCAGCGCATGCGCGCCGCGGAAGTGACGCGCCGCAACCAGGAGGTCGCGGAGCAGCAGGCGCGGGACAAGTCGCGCGCCGAGATGATGAAGCGCGCGCTGGAGGAGAAGCACCTGGGCCCGCGCCCCGACCGCAGCAAGCTCTGTCGCTCGCGAAGCCTGGACGACTGCAGCCGCTTGATGGTGTCGCTGTACGCGAAGGAGGTGGATTTATTTATTGGCGACGCGGAGAAGCGTTCGTTGGAGCTGCTCGCGGGTGCGCTGGTCGAAGAAAAGCACAACCCTGTCGCTATGGAGTCTGCGCCAGAAGCCACGCGCGCGACTGTCGTGCCCGAAGCAGAGGAGTGTGCGATCTGCTTGGATACGATGGACGTGGGCCACGCAATCTACACGACCGCGTGCGGCCACAGCTTCCACTGGAGCTGTCTCAAGGAGATCCAGTCGTCGGACTCGTCGAATTACGATAAATGCCCCTCGTGCCGAGCGACGATGACGGAGATGCAAGTGAAGAAGCAGTGCGACCACCCGCGTGTGCGCACTGGCCACCGCTTCTGCAGAGACTGCGGCAAGGGGGCGACGGAGCGCGACGTGAAGCACCGTCCGAACGAGCAGCCACCGCCGCCGCTTCCGGGGAGCAGCAGCTACGCACCGATGCCGCCTGCGCCGTCGAATCCGCCAGTGTCCTACCGCGCAAGCTCGCACGGCGCGCTCGTGCGCTGCCCGCAGTGCCACATCCAGATGCGCGTGCTGCCGCACATGTACAACATGTAAGTCGCTCTGTGTGTTTGTTTGCTTTCGATTCTGGTGCGTGGCGAGCTTGTACTAAATCACCATCTGTGTGTGCATTTTGGTATCTTTCGTAGGCGCGTGGCGTGTCCTTCTGGCCACATGTTCCTCGTGCAGGTCGCTGGCGGCCTTACCGGCAGGGCCCTCGGCAGCGGCGGCCCGCGAGTCGGCATGGGCTCCCGTGGCGGCCGAGGGGCGATGAACGGTTACCCGGGCTCCTCGTACTACCGTTCGGCGAACTCGTATTCCGAATTGTAGGGAGAATGAACGCTACTGCTTTTGAATGCCACCATTTTACATGACATGAGCCACATCGCTGCGTGTGCTGCTAATCCACATTCGTGGGTATCGTCGTTGATGTCGTGGCCGTCCATGCATGCGCTGATAGGGAAACACGAAGCGTTAGTCGTCTGGAAGGCTGTTGACGCAGCATGCCAGTCGCCCTGTTGCAGCATCACGGCTCGAGACACTCACTGACTGGGACATGCTGCGCGCCAGGATCTTGAAGCGCTCTCCCAGTCGGCGGAAAATGGGCAAATGAAAGGACATCGAGAGCATTCGGAAAGTGCGCCGCAAGTGAGAAGGAGCGCATGTTCATTTCGACCTATGAATCGTTTGTGTGTGTGTGGATGCGTCTCAAGACATCCGTGAACCCCTACCGACGTCGCACCACTGATCGAGCCTCTGTTCACCTGAGCTGGAAATGGCCGCCAGGTGTGCAGATGTGCGCTTGAAGGATTGAAATGAGCCATCGAAAGAGAGAGCGAACCCAAGTGCTCGCAGGGTATCCATCGTCGTCTTCATTTCGGTTCTGGTTGTGCGATCTGAACAGATTACGCCACACTTGGACGAACATTCCTTTTCGCTCATGTCGCTTCTGGATGAACCCATTACGGGCGACGACGACGCGCTCGCCGTCGAGCTGTTGTTTTTATCTGGAGACTCATCACCAGAGAAGCGCTCGTGTTTCTATTGTAGCCCTTGAGGCTCAGTGGAGCTCTGCATTATTTCTGTGAGCAAGCCACGAGGCTTATGATGAGGTGCTCGCATGTTGCTTTCATCACCTCCATTCCTGAAATCTCAAGAACCAAGCGGTGTTTGTGTGAAATTCAATATATATAGTTGGTCATTTTTCAGGCTCTGAGCCCGCGCACATGAGTAAACATTTGCTGGAGAAAATCAGCCGTTTCTGCACTTTCAGCCAATCAGCGCCAAGTGCAGGGTCTCAAATCCACAGAAAGACTGCGCGAAAGAGCTGCTGACGCTCTCCATGTGGGAGAATGTATGGGCTGGAGGAAGAGGAGGAGGGAAAACAGGCCGTGGCCTGATCGACTGACGAGTGAGCAGAGCACTCCCATTTGAGCCGTCTCGAGCGACAGCGACAGCAGCTTCGCCCGTGCCAGTCAACCGGACCACGAAGCCCTCTCCCTTCTGCGGAGCGCCACTGGGTTCTTTATCCGTCGTCCACCGACTCCTTCCTTCCCTCCCTCACCACCAGTGGAAGAGCAGATTCGATCGGCCCGGAAGATTCTCACGCACACGACCACGCAGGCATGACGTCGTACCTGCCGTTCGTGAACTCGAGCGCGTTCACGCGCACGAAGCGCAAGATGTCCGGCCCGGCGTCCTCGATCGCCGCGAGCCTCGACAAGTCGCTCTCGATCAACTTCGGCGAGACGCTGCCGATCTCGCTGCGCGTGTCGGCGAGCATGTCCAAGGAGAACGCCGCGTTCTGGGACTTCTGTCGCGCCGTGGACCCGCACGAGGTGCTCGGCTTCTTCATCTTCATGCTCTTCACGGTCTCTATCGTCGTGCTCGGCGTGCTCGACTGGATCCTCTTCTTCAAGTTCGTCGTCGAGCCGGAGGAGCACCACACGCGCGCGACGTGGGGCGGTGTCTGGCTGCTCTACACCATCTCGCTGCTCTACGTCCGCCACGCCGTGCGCTCGCGTGTGGATCGGTCGTTGCGGTCGCTCGGGGAGCACGCCGAGATCTTCGTGGCCGTGTCGCTCGCGATGATCTTCGCGGTCAACATCGCGTTCTACCTGCACGTGCCGTCGAGCACGCCGCTGCCAGACCTGGGCTTCATGTTCATCCCGGAGCAGGCTGTGGACTCCAAGTGGCGTCCCGTGAGCGACTTCCTCACGGCCGGCGTGCCTATCGTGTTCATGCTGCAGTCGCTCTTCATGAAGCGAGAGAACCGCGTGGTCGTCATGTCGAGCTTCTTCCGCTGCGCGACTGTCTGCTACTTTCTGCGCATGCTCACGATCGCGCTCACTTCGCTGCCAGGGCCGGCGCCGCACTGCCGCCTGGGCAGCACCACGTACTTCCCGCCGCAGAACTGGATCGACATCGTCACGCGCGTCGGTCCCATGTACGGCAACTACAACTCGTGCGGCGACCTGATCTTCTCGGGCCACATGGCGTACACGAACAGCGCCGTGCTGCTCTACCTGCGCGTGATGGACCGCAATTGGGTGCGCTTTTCGAATGTGCGCTGGTTCTTGGGCATGAGCTACCTGGTTGTGCTCGCGGGGCTGTGCATCTCGGGCCGCAAGCACTACACCGTGGACGTCGTGCTCGGGCTCATGGTCTCGGCGCTCGTGTTCTTCCACTTCGAGCACAGCTGGACGCCGCTCTGCTTCCGGTACCCGTCGGGCCAGCTCGCGGCGCTCGAGCAGCAGCACCAGCAGCAGCAGAACCAGAGCCAGCAGGGCCAGCAGTGGCCGCTCTCTCGCGCGCAGGAGCTCTACCTGCACAAGCGCTTCAGCGTGGACGAACAGGCACTCGACGAGTTCGACGACGACGACAACGAGTCCAAGGAGCTGCTCTCGCCGGGCACGTCCTCATCCTCGTCCTCGTCCTCTTCACGCGCGTCCAAGCGCATCGACAATGTTGCGCTCATCTGCTGAGCGTGCTGGTGGTGCTGGTGGTGATGCATTTTCCCTTTCTCTTCATCCGTATATAACATTAGTAATAGACATCTGATTTGCACATGCAGCAACGTGATGCAGTGTTCGCCCGGTCATGGCGGACAAACAGCGCAATACCTCTTAAATGCACCATCAGCATGTGAACCGTACGACACTGCAACTGCTGCTGGCTCATGCAAAGCATTGCAAGTCGCTCGTGGCTTCTCCGCAAGCGGACCTTTCCGGAGCTGGTCGAGAAGGAGATGGTGTGTGTGACCTTTCATGTTCGGGGATCTTTTTCGGACCCATAGATTACCCGTCATTTATCAAGTGGCCTCGCCATAGTGACGATGACTGAAAGAGTGACTCTATGGTTCTCAGTTGAGATGGCACAAATTCACCCAATGTAATTTACGTGAAACCAAAGAAACATACCGCGGAAGGACCGCATTCGAGCATTCAAGCGCCGCAAGGACAGACTGCAAGGGACGTTGCGGTTTCGCGCGCGCTCTCTCTCTCACCCGAAGGCGCTCGAAGCGCCGCAGACGCAGACGCAGTTTCGCAGGCACAGCCACAAGCCACACCACACGACCATCCGCACACCACGGACACAAGCAGGAGGGCATGACCGCGACGGCCAAGGCGAAGACCAAGTTCTCGAGCAGGAACCTCAATGCCGTCTACAAGGCACCGCTCGCCAAGGCGGCCGACAACGGAGGTACGCTCTCTGCCTGCACTACAGACCACTGTATCAATGTTGAGCTCATCGCACTGTTGATATGTACGCA
This sequence comes from Globisporangium polare, assembly GCA_023333845.1. Taxonomy (NCBI): domain Eukaryota; phylum Oomycota; class Peronosporomycetes; order Pythiales; family Pythiaceae; genus Globisporangium; species Globisporangium polare. The sequence continues at coordinate 2,916 of JAASFQ010000555.1, read as the reverse complement.
GGGGGGTACCACAGCTCGGGCCGCATGCTCGTGCTCAGGTCATCGTCTTCGGTGGGGCGTGGCAGCGTGCTGACAGCCAGGAGCCTCACGGCGGCCGCACCGGCACCGATCAACACGCCGAGCCTGCGCATGGAGAACAACGGACAGGACGTGCACGTGCACCTCGTCCCCACGGGGAAGGTTGGCTGGGGCACCAGCCCAGAGAACAACAGCAGCAGTGCGAATGAACGCGAGTTGAGAGGCGACCGTTCGAATACGTCTTACTCGTCATCATCTCAAGCGCATCGCAGCGAATCGAACGGTCGTCAAGTGTGGGACTGTGGACCAGCTTCGTTTGCGTCACACGACCATGACGAGCAGTCCATCCAGCACCGAGCTGGGACTGCCGCCTCGTCTACTCGAAGCTTTGGTAGCAGCAGTGGTGTCTTCTTTGGAGGAGCGAGCACGGGCCGCTGGGGCGACGACGCCGTGGAGCAGGACATCGCGCGCTCCGACATGCTGCGCGCTAGGCAGAGGGAGCGCGACTTCCCGCATCTTAGGGACCAAGCCGGGGCTTCTTCTTCCGACCAGCGAACGTTTGGTGGTAACAACAACTACAGCTCCGTGAAAGACCATCCCCGCGACAAGAGGTGCGATCATTATGAGCCTGAGCGCCGCAGCCTCAGCGCTGAATATAGCCATGAAGATCGCTTTCCAGAGCGAGGTTATGGATTCGATCGATCGCGGTCAAGTTCGTACGGCAACCACCAGAACATCAGCAACCTGGGCGGCTACTACCACCCGAGCGACGCACGGTACGATCATGTGCCGTCGACATCGCATCGCCAGTATCCAGACAATTGTGAGCGACCTCACGACAGCTACAGACGGGATTATCATCAGGAAGAACAGCGCACTCACAGCTGGGGCTCTGGCGACGGCGATGCAGCCGCGAGGAACCAAACACGCCAATACCAGATTGAGCGCCGAGGCTGTGAGCCAGAACCGACTCCGTGCCATGAAGTTGCTCATGCCTTGCCTCGGTCTGCCAACAACCAGAGTTCCGAGAAAGGCTATGAGCCAGCGAACCAAGAGTCAGTTCCTGGTTCTCCTGAGCCAGCAGCTCAGCAGCTACGAAGCAACAGCACGCCACACGCGAATGCCAGCCAAAGCCTCCATTCCAGCGGTGATATTACTCTCGTGAAAAGTGGGCCGCCTGCTCAGCAATCTGCTGCTCCCACTTCGGTTTGGAAAAGGGTCGACGTGGATTTTCCAGTGTGCCACTCGCCAGATATGCAGACAGCTACGCGACCATCGGTTATGCACCCGTCATTGTCTAACCTTGGAGGACGACCTCTGGCTACCGCCACATATCAGCGTCCATCACACGTGGTCACTCCGGTGCCAGCTGCTGCTCCAGTGAGGATCCTGAAGCGAGATGGCCCACGGATGCTCTTTGATCCGAAGACAGGCACGATGGTGAACGCGGAAGAAAGGGGTTCGAGTCGTACCCAGCGTCCTACTCCTGCGTCGTCCTTGACTGCAAGCGAAATGGAGTCGAGCAACTCGTTCCGGGAATCAGCGTCAGGCGCTATAGAGCCACAGTCTCGCGAACCAGTTTCGAGCGTCGCCGCAGAGCCACAATTGACTGAGTCTGCAAAGAGCGCCGCTATCAAGCGTATCACTCATGCCAAACCAGAGCAGATCAAGAAGAGAGGTTCTGAGGAGAAAACTCCGCTCGCTGATGAAGAAGTGAAGGTCGAATCTGCACCAGCGCCAGTCGTGACTGAGCAGAGGAAGTCCACCACACCGACAACTCCTGTGGAGCAGTCTTCGAAGCCACTCCGAGCGAAGAAACCGCGTGATACAGTACCTGGCAGCAAAAAGGGAATCATCAAGACCAAAACCAAGAAGTGCGTGCTCATCTATCGCCCGGTCGTGAAACCAGCAAGTACCCCAGCGCCAGTGGCAGACGATGTTGCACCACCCGCTCCAATTCCGATGAAGAAATTCAGTGAACTGTTCATCCCCAGTACGAACGCACCGCCAGTGGAGACGTTTGATCGTGCGACATCATCACCAGTGGTGAAGTCTGCGGAGATACTGACCGAGTCGACTTCCGCCCGGAGTACGAAAGCCCCTTTCAGAAAACTCGAGAAAGCAAACGTAAACCTGCGCTCCCAACGCCTGCTTCCCAAGGATCGCAAGGTGGTCCGAGAGCGAGCCAAGTCGTCAGCGAGTGATGGATCGACCCACTCGTCTCACGCTAGTGCTGATAATCAGGTTTCCCCAACAGCTTCCCCAATCCCAGCGGCACGCGAAGAAACGCACAAGCTCCGCCACAGCAAAATCAAACACGGAATGGACGTGGACATGCTCAAGCAGATCCCAGAGGGTGGTGGTGTCGTGGTACTGACCGAGACGCAAGAAGGGATCGAGTTCGTTGCTGAGGACTCGGACAACCGATTCGAGACTGTGAAGTCGAGACGAGCTCTGTTGCTGGAGAAGAAGCAGATCAGAGAGAGTGCGTCTGCTGTCTCCAAGATCACAACTGCTCCTTACCCGCGACGAGCTACTCTCACCACCAAGCAAGGCACGGGATGCGGCGTAGTCATGGTTGCGAACAACAAAAGTGCCAAGCGAACTTTGGTCGTCGGCCTTCGCGCGAATGGCCCCAAGAAGAGTGTTGACGAGGCAAATGAAGAGTCTAAGGCGGACACAACGACTGACCACCCGGCGACTCCAGTTCGTGAACAAGCTGAGGCTCCGAGTGTGAAGCCAAGACAAAGCCGCAAACAGCCAGTGAGCAAAACTCGACAAAGTCTGCAGTTTGATGCGAAGAAACGCGTTTTCCAAGAGCCTTCAGCCACGAAAGCTGCTGCTGAACCTGTTGAGGAAAAGCGCGTGTTAGCACATTCGCCAAGCAAAGAACTTGCG
>JAASFQ010000554.1:0-19486 GCA_023333845.1 Globisporangium polare | reverse complement strand
TCGCGCTTCGCATCAGCGTCGTCAGCTCGTACAGGGCAGTCGTCCGCTGTGAACGGAGTGAGCGACAGCTTGGTCGGCGGTCCGTTTGCGAGGGTGTTGGCGAGCGATCGTGCTCTCGCTGGCGAAGATCCCGTCCTTGTCGTCGAGCACGTTTCTGAGCTTGGGCGTATTAAAACCCGCGCATGTTGTGCATATTCGGACCCTTTTTATGCTTCGCGCAAAATTCCCCAACACATTCTGGTCCAAACCAAGTCGGTAGCGTTGGAGAGTTTGGGGGAAATCAAATTCGACAATGAGCTGCCTCTTTTGTGCGCAAATATGTTCCTCGCTTTTCATCGGGTTGTTGAAATTTGGAGATTTTGGGCAAGCTGGACTTGAAAGGCGGAGGTCAAGGTGTGGCGGTTGGAGGTCGGAGCCTGGAGGACTCGCACTTAACAACCCACAGGAACGGAGCAAGTGACGAGCGCTGCGCCATGGTTGCAAGTGGTTGATCAAGACCCAGCAGTTGGGCTGCGGCCTGATGGCGCCACGCTCACGCCTGTGTCGCTCGTGCTGCTGCACAAGACAAAAGCTTCAGAACCAGAGAATCGCGGCCAAGCAGCAGCGGACGAGTCGAGTGAGTGGACGGATATAGCTGGCGACAAACATGAACCCAGAGCTGCTGAACGAGGTCTTCCGCTTCAAGCACAAGCGCCCGAGCGCGAGTCAGGAAGCGGCCACGTGCGCGCGCCTAGTGCAGCACTTTTGCGAGTTTGTGAGCGAAATGGAGCCCGAAGCAGTCGAAGAAGAAGAAGGATTCGCATCTTCGCTCTTTGACCCGCTGGTGAACGACAAGAAGGTGCCGCTGCACCAGTTTGCGGCACAAGAGCACGAAGAGCTGAAGCGCGTCGCCGGCTTTCTGCCATCCAGTGATGGCGAACAACAGCAAGAGCCCGCGCGAGGCGACGTCTGGATCGAGCAGTGGCTGCCAAAGTACGGTTGTGCGCTGCAGATGGAGATGACGAGCGCGTCGAGCATCACGCTCCGAGTGGTGTTCCCAGACGCCTGGACGCACGTGGTGCATTTCCTCCCCGGTAGTGAGTGTGTCCACAGTGCTGTGCCAAACTCAAGTGGCGTGCTGAACTGCGGGACGATCCATCCAAGCATGAAGACCGAATTCATGACTAGATTGACTCAGAAACTGGCGAAGGTTCAGAAGAAGACTGGCGTAGACCGGAGTGCAGCGAGGAAAGCGATCGGCCACCAGAAGACCCCGCAGTTCATTGCCACGCTGGCTCGACTGGCGAAAGCGAGGATGGGCGGTCCCTGTCTCAGAAGCGGTCGTTGTGAAGAGTACAAGGTTGCGGTGCGAGGTGGCACCACGGATGTGGGACTCCACACTGGCGGGAGCTATCGCGACACCTGCTGGTCGCTGGTGCAGGCGACGATCCGGCAGAACCTTCCAGGCTATGGAGCTGTCTTTGAGAAGACGATCATGAACTTTCAGTTCAGTCTTTTGGTGGCAAAAACATCGGAGCTGGAAACTCTCAGCCGGAAGACGAGTCTGCTGGATAAACCAGGAGGAGCTCAGTTCTACGCATGCGCTGAAGACGTGTTCGCGATGCTCCAGCACATTGGGCTCCAGGTTGTCGAGTTGGTGCAGCGAAGCTATATCGCAGATGGCATTGAAGCGCAATGCGCTCAGATCCGTGGAGCTATCACGGGATCGATCGATCGAGTGAGTGGATTCACCGCAACGCAGTGTTCTCTGCCCGACAAAGCAGAGCTCAGTGAGCTCTGGCAGTCGATGACGTATCCGCAGATGCCCCTGGTCGTCTACACGGACAACTTCAAGCACTCGATGGGCGAGCACGACGTCGCTGCTCGCGCTCTCGAGCAGATCCGCTCAGTGGATGTCGTGGACCCATGCAACTGCTCACCAGGTGGCTTTGTCGCGTGGTTGTCGTCGATCGGAGGTCAGCGTGGGGACAAGAGCGTCGTGCTGACGGCGCTGCGCGCAATCGAGAGCTTCCTGATCAGCCAGGCGCCGACGCTCCAACAACATGCTATCTTGGAAGGCAGCGTCGATGGGCTGCGGTTCATCCTGTCCGAGTATGAAGGATATGCCAGGCAGTGGGACCGAGAGCCCCTTAAAGACTCGCTCTTTGACGTCGAGCAGCGCAGTCGTGAGCTGCTGGTCAAGTGGCTGGGTTTCTGTCTCGTGCATCGCAATCTGAGTCAGTCTTGTGAGTTGCTGAAGAGCTATGGGATCGCACTTCAGTGGCAGGACCTCAGTGTCGCAGTGCTGAGGGAGCAGGCTGCTATTGACGCATTGGGCCGCGTTGCAGCGTACATTCGGACGTGGAACCAGAGTGACAACCCGCCACTCTTCCACCTGAGCAACCAGAGTCCAACGCTCCGGTTCGCACGCTCCTTCGCTCGTAGCTCCGACTCACTCCAAGGTCTCTTAGCAGCAGAGAGGCAGTACCTCAATCAGCACGTGGCTATGCAGTGGAACATCATTCTCCAGAAGAAGCAGACTGCGAGGGACCTTCGAGTCGAGATCCAGAGCATGGAAGCCACGATAGCGCAGAACGAAAGGTTGCTACGAAAGGCGCAGGCCAAGCTCGCTGAGGAGAATCGAGGACGTTCAAGCTGGGAACGTCTCGGTGAGACGCGAGAAATGCGTCAGTACCGTCATATTGCGCACCAGTTGCGCCCTCAAGTTGCCAAGAAAGAGCGGATGCTTGCAACGGTGCTGCAGTGTCCGTTCACTGTGAGCGCTCTGCCCGAGGACAAGACTTTGGCTCTCGAAGTTGTGTTCTTCCTGAACATGCCCGCTGACATCGCGCTGCTTGGACAGCTGTGCGTCGCCGCCCAGCGAGCGCTAGCGCCTTTGGGTACGTGGACATCGGCGATGCCAGTGGAGCACATGCAGGAGACGACCTGGCTCAAACACGTCAGGTCGCACGGTTTGAGTCCGAACTCATCCGGGACGGTGTTCACTGCATGCCCGCTGGGCATCAGCGTGCCACACTCGTACGGTCCACCGATGATCGACAGCTTGAGCGACGAAGAGGACTACGCCATACGCTGTGTCTGGTACCCGCCAGGTGGCAACAACGGCTTCTTCTGGAAGGACGCGTCCGGGTACTCTGTGAATCCGTTCAAGATATCAAGAGCGACAACGGTTTCCTACTTTACGCACACCCTCCCGTGTGAGCTTCAGAGTCTCCAGTGGGCGATTGCGAGTCCGGGAGGTGACGGTGGCAGTGATGAGAAGCGAGGCAACTTGGCGTACTCGAAGCTCCGAGAGTGGTACCCCGACGACTTTGACCGCGACTCGTTCATCGCATTGGGCCAATTGCGCGCGTTCCCGAATCAGCAGATCCGCAAACTCTGCTGTGCTCTGAAGGACAACAGCCTGCCGTGGCACCACGCGAGCGTGAAAGCCGTGGCGAAGCAAGCTTTGTACCAGATGGGCGAGCTGGCGGACCTGTCACTTCCTGTTCCATTGTGGAAGACCGACATTGCAAGTGAAGAAGGGCTCGCGATTCTCTGCGAGGCGCTGGATCGAGCTGCTAGCAGCCTGGAGCGAACGCCGCGCAAGTTCGAAGACGTGCCGCTGCTGAGTGAGCTTGCGGCGTTTGTGTCGCAACGCGCAGCTCAAGCTCGCGATGTGGTGGCCAAGTTCGTCACCATGTGTCAGCGCTGGGCGAATGACGAGCGTGCAAAGTATCGGAGCTACCACAGTGCGGTTTCGTCGCAGTTGCTGAGTGATCTCCGATCGAAAGAGTGTCTGCTTTACGGCTACGCGCTGCAGGGGTTTTCACTCGGCGAATTGCGCGATGCAAAGCTGTTTGAACTGGCGAAGCTCGTGCTGCTCTTCCGCAATAGCATGTTGTACACTGCAGAGAGCAACCTGCGGGGAGAGCTAGAGTGTCTCGACGTTGTGGTCACGGAGATCATGACACGGCGCATTGCGTCGCTCGTCCAGTTTGTTCAGGGACACCACCCGAACCAGACGCTGACCAAGTTGCTGCAAGTCGTGAACGACAGCGCTCCGAACGATCTGGCCTGGGAAGCTGTCAAACCAAAGCATCACGATCACCTCTCAACGTCGTTCATAGCGTACAACGAGGCTAGCGACACGCATTTCGCGATCAACCTGTTCAGTGGGAGCGTGTTGATGGATGGCAGCACCCCCGGAGGGCTTCCAGCGCAGATTCGAGCCAACACGTGCTTCCGAGAGAACTTCGGCGACCAGGACTTTGAAGTTTCGTACAGCAAGGGCGTCTACAGGACCGCGCATTCCATCCGAGGCTGCTTTTTGGAGTTCAGTTTGCCTGCTGCTGCTGGAGGCGAGCTCTTCATTCGAGAGGTGTACCTTGATGCACAGAAAGCGGTGGTGAAGCTGCTCGAGCTCTGCTCTCGCGCGTGGCTGAAGCAATTCACTGCTGTTCTCCCTGCTCGCGTCGTGAAGCTGCATTCGCTGTGGCACTGGGTCGAGGAGAACTGCGTTCTCGCGCGGCCGAAGGCAGCCAAGCTTGAGCGAGACGTGGCGTTTATCGTGACCTTTGGTCGCGAGTCCACCAGCGACGGTGGGGTCCCTGCCAAGTGCTACCAAGTGCGCATGGCCTACCGTAAGAATGCCTCGCCTCTTGCTATTCAGGCTTCCCGTGCGACCTGCGATTCCTTCGTGACGATCAATGGGAATCTCACTAGCGTGCTTGCGAAGTTCGAGGACAGCGCGTTCATCCACGTGCTCCGTGGTTCAAGCGGCTGTCTGAAGATCAGTCTCCCACGCTTCCGTCTGAACTTTGTGCTGGACGTGAGCCTGGGACTGCGCTCGGTCGAGTACGAAGGCTACGTGCTCGACGAGACGCAGCAGCTGAGCGACGCGTTCCCGAACTTCAGACGCTACCTGGTTCTGCGTCTCAGCGATACTCGAGCACTTGCAAAACCGCGCCTGAAGATCCTCACGCCAGTTGGACAAGTCATCAAGAAAGACTCGAGTGGCGGCTTTGATACCCACGTATCTACTGACCCAGCTGCGGATCTCAGTGTCGCGGTGTTTGACGTCCACCGTCGTCTGGGTACACTGGTGACGGAATCCACAGTCTCGCGACTCCAGCTCTGTGCTCTACTTGCAGCCACGGGACTAAATATCCCGAGCGATTTCCTCAAGATGACTGGCGCTGAAGCTGCGCTGAAGGCTATGCGCGGCTGCTACGTCAGCCACCCGTTCTCAGCTGTTGAGAAGCAGTCACTGGCAGATATCTGTGCGTTTGGATACCGCGAGCCAGCGCTCAAGGTCCTGGCGAACTCGCTGCTGCGGAAATCGGCGCGCTGTTCGTTCTTACAGGCTGATGGTGATACCAACAGCAGATACGAAGAAGAGCTGCCACCGGAGATCGACTGCGCCGATGAGCTCGATGCGTACTGTGCCATGCGTGTCGAGCTTCCCGCGCGCAATGTACTGAGAGTGAGGCTGGACGCCGTCGAGGAGAAATTGGTGCTTGGTTCCGTGCTTGAGCGTGAATCGCACGTCAAGCGAGTCTCGACAGAGCTGATGGACATTGACACACCTCCAGTGAGCCAAACGTTCGTGGAGGACGTGGAGAAGTGGTTGTCGCGACTACTTGCGCCAAGTTCAGCAGCTCAAGCAGCTTCAGTACCTTCACTGCCTATCAGGCAGCTGGTGAACGACGTCATGGGGCGTGAGATGAATGCCGAGCTCTATGAGAGCTGGCGAGCGTACCACGAGCACCCAGACACCTCGCTCACTACGCCGCCTGAGGCGCTACTGGACTCGTTTGAGGCGCTGCTCCAGGATGTACGCAGCAAGAGGAGTGCTCAAGAGCAGTTCTTGTTCGAGAGCCTCGCCAAGGTGAGCGATTCAAACCCCTGCAGCCACATGCTGGCGATGATCAACTACAGCCCACGACCCACCGTTGGAGACATTGTCCGGAGCTCATTCGACACTGACGTCCTCGCGCAGCTCGCACCTCAGCTGTCTCAACAGGGGAGAGCGGTCTTCAAGGCTGCGGTGCTCCAGTTCATGGAGCTCTGTGTGCTGGAAGACAAGCTCGAGCGACTGGTTGTGGCCGCGCAGCAAGGCGCTCCTGAGACCTATTTCGTCGACGAGCTCAGCAGCACCCGTGAGTGGAGCAGCGAAGAGCATCCGTACTGGCTGGCATTCGAGATCGAAGGGCGACTGCAGATCCGCCACGAGCAGTACGTCGTCGCCAGGCACCTGATTGAGAGCCCTGGCTCCGTGTGCCAGATGAACATGGGTCGAGGCAAGACGCGCGTGATTCTGCCGATGCTCTTTCTGTACTACAGCCACCGGTATCGTGGAGAAAAGATGGTGCGCGCGCACTTCTTGACGCCATTGCTGAGCGAGACGCGGCAGTTTATGCATCGGTACCTGTCTGCGAGCACAATCCTGGGGCTGCAGTTCGTTGAACAGCCATTCCACCGGAGCATCGACCTGGATGCGAATCGCCTGGGTCTGCTACTGGAGGTCATTGACGAGGCGAAGGCTGGTGGGAAGTTCCTGATGCTGGCGCCCGAGCACCGCATGTCACTCGAGCTCAAGCGACTGGACCTTGTGGCTGCAGCGGAAGCCAGCGACACCGCGCTGGTTGTGGCTCTTGATGAGATCCTCGATGGCGAGCAGTACATCGACATTCTGGACGAGAGCGATGCGGTCCTGCACCACAAGTACCACTTGGTGTACGCTGTGGGCGTCCCTCAGAAGCTGCTGGCCGGTGAAGACCGCTGGTTTGCCGTCGAAGCGCTCTTTCGCATCCTCCATGGGGAGATAAGTGGTAAATCTCGTGCGACTGAGATCTTAATGCGACCGCATGTGTCGTTCCAGTGCTGCGAGTACGCCGACCGACTCGGTGGGTACTCTGGACTTCGACTGAACGCCTCGGTGGAGAACAAGGAGGCAGTTCGAACCGAGTTCAAGCGCGCGTTGGCTCTGGATTTGATGGACGATCCGTCCTTCTCGTTGCGATGGCTGCGAGCGTTCAGTACTCAGGGCGAGCTCATACAGAACCAGCTTGTCCAGGCGATCACAGACCCAACCGTGAGCCTAGACGCCGCTATCGCTGGTCTAGATACTGGGGTCAGCCGCTTCCGAGACCGATTGCTGGCTTTGCGAGGGCTCATCGCCTTTGGGATCCTCGAACATTGCTTGGAGAAGCGCCATCGCGTGGAGTACGGACTCCCAGATCCGGGCACGCGACCCAAGCGCATGGCGATCCCCTTTCGAGCCGCAGACATCCCATCCGAGCGGTCCGAGTTCAGCCATCCGGAGGTCGGGATCACGCTCACGATCCTCGCCTATTACCATGAGGGACTGAGCGAACAGGAGCTCAAAGAGGCACTCCAACAGCTCCTGAAGCTCGGAGTGTCGGAGCAGAGCCAGTACTACACACGATGGTACGCGGCTGTGAAGAACGAGCTTGCGCCTGTGGCAAGAGACCATTTGCCAACGGACGCCCACCAGTTGAGCCCCAAGGACTCGCGCCAGCTCGCGCTCTTGTACGAGACCTTCAGGTTCACTACGGAGGTGCTCAACTTCTTTTTGAACACGTGCGTGTTCCCGAGTGACACGACCCAGTACCCGCACAGACTCTCGAGAAGCGCGTGGAACCTCGCGGGTGGCGACTGGAACATTGGCTTCTCGGGAACGAACGATAACCACAGGTTGCTGCCTCTGTCGGTGAAACAGAATGAGCCCGACCAGCCGTCGTTGCTGGGGACCAATGGACGGATGATCGACTGCATCATGCAGGTTTCCCAGGGCTACGACGTCATTTGGACGAACCAGCTGGCCAACAAGACACCGTGGAAGGCGTTGCTCCTCTTGGCGATGGAGAAGCAAGCGCATGCACTGATCGACACTGGTGCACTGCTGGCGGGAGTGCTCAACAACGACGCAGCGACGTTCCTGCTTGAGCAGCCGGGGTTTGCTTTCGCTGGCGTGACATACTACGACACGCGCACGCACTTGGATTGCTGGGCCGTGCTGGACGCGACGAGCAAGCACGTCACGCCACTCAAGAAGGCGACAGTCTTGGAGAAGGACACGTTCGTGATCTTCGACGACGCGCGCTCTCGCGGCTCCGACATGAAGCTCTACCCGAATGCTGTAGCGGTGTTGACGCTCGGGCCGAAGCTCGCAAAGGACAAGATGATGCAGGGAGCAGGTCGAATGCGCCAACTTGGTTGTGACCAGACGCTGCGGCTCGTGAGTCTGGACGAGGTGGCGCAGAGCATTCTTCAAGTATGTGGCAAGCCAAAGGTGAGCGATGTGGACATGGTCGACATCCTCGACTGGGTCATGGAGAATACCAAGTCCGAGGTGGTCCACGGCCTCATTGAGTGGGCGAGCAGTGGCCTGCACTTCAGCAAGACGCGTCAAGACCCCGAGGCCGAGCTTACCGAGGAGAACTGGAGCTTGGAGGCGCTTTATAGCCACGCATACCGTCCGAAGCTCATCAGCGACATTGTTCGCTCGAAAGTGCAGACATTGTATGGAGTGGAGGACCCTGAAGCCACGCCGGACGCTCTGACAGCGTCGATCTATGAGCACAGTTGCACCTACGGTCTCGACGACGAAGTGCTGGTGGCCACTCACAACGAGGAGTGCGAGCGTGAGCTGCACATCGAGCACTTTGAGGAGCGCGTGCGAGAGAAAGAGGAGAAGCACTTCACGCCCGCGAGTGAGGACGTGTGGGACTACACGCGCTTGTTGGCTGCGACCTCAGTGTTGGATCTGAATGGCGCTGTCGAGGTCCAGAGACTTGGGGAGTACGTTGCGCAGTGCATTGTGCCTTGCGCCTTGTCTCAGATGCGATGGGATATAGCGCGAGTGTTTGGCACGAAGAACTTCTTCTCGAGCGTCCTGGCCTCGCAATTCGAGGCTCTGAATGAGTTCACGCGCGTGGTGGACGTTATGCTCCTGTTTCGCGATGGGAGTGTGCTGCTGCTCTCAGAGTACGAGGCGGACAAGGTGCTCCAGTTGCTGTGGGCGAGTGAGAGGCAACGGTCGCAGATGAGAGAAATTGGTCTCCACCTGGTGAACCTGTCGTTCGCAGTGGAAGCTTTGGAAAAGCATGGAGCCGATGCGATGGTGAGCCATGTACCATGGGCATTGGGGAACTCGAAGAACGCGAGTGAAGCTCAGCTCAGTGGTGTGCTCGTAGCCTCGTGCCTGCTCTTGAATGGAGAGACGATGTTCACGAAATACCGGCACGAGGCTGTGAAGACGGCGCTGCGCCAGCTCTTGCAGCCATTGCGGCACAACCGCGAGGTCGTGCTGCAGGAGTTTGTCGCGAGTCGCGAGCACATGCTCAAATGGCCGCGGTCGCTGCTGCACGAGCTCTGCCACGAGATGGACTTGGCGGATCTTGCGACTCAGAGTCATCAAGTGGGCAACAGAAACAACAGGTTTCCAGGCTTTATGTGAATCGAAAGCGGACGAGCTCACTGGTGGTGGTGGTCGTGATCGTAGCAGGTTTGGCAGAGGTGGGTGTGCTGATTCAGTCAGCGTTCATATGAGAGGAGGCGGATGTTTGGAGTTGTTTTTATTGGAAACCTTTGCTTGTTTCTTCGCTCGAATACGAATCGTGCTTGTTTGAGAACTCGATGGACAGAGAGTTCGAAGGTTGAAAGACTAGTTGTCACTCTAGTGCGGCGACGCATTACGGCAGGCCAAGTGATTGATACCTGAAGACAAGTTTGGAGGTAGGTTTGGTGAGAGTGTTTGGAGGTCATTCTGCTATTCTCTATTGCGTCTGTGTGTGTGCGTTAGTGCAGCATCGCTAGTTCCATCTCCGTCGCGATCGTGATGTTGTACGTCGGCCGGTTCCAGTCCGACTCGACCGTGTTGGTGTTGTACTGTCCGGGACCCTGCGATCAGGAAGGTAGGATATCACAAGCGTTAGTCAAAGTAGTGTCGATGCCAACTCAACACAAGTTCCCAGTCATGGATCGCACCGGAGCGTGGACTTTCGGGAGCGTCTTCTTGAAGCGAGGCTCCTATAGAAGCAATTGACCGACGTTTATCAGTCGCTGGCTCATCAAACAATGTCAACCCAACCCAAGCACTCACAGCTCCGTAGAAGACATCTGGTCGAGCCATGTGCACTGGTTTCTGGACCAAAGGTGCCGCCGAATAATGGCCAGGTCCCTATGTATAGGTGCCAAACCAGAAGTGCATACCACTGTCAGCCCAGAGAGCACTCAGCTGGCCAGGCTAGGCAGCACACTCAAGTGGACGAACCGGAGCATCGACGTCGCCGTTGGGTTTGCTTTTGAGCCGTTCACCGGCAGACTTGAACGCGCCTTCCGCGCCTGAAGAACTCCACGAGCTTTGAATCTAGTAGCAGACAGTAGATATAACCAGCACAGGTCGACACAAAGAGGATTCAGGATCGATGGCGTGGACACTCTGAGTACTCCAACTTACCTCATAGTCGCCAGGCGACGGCCCCAGGATCTTCGACGCTGGCTGGAAGCGAGTTGACGACGACACAAACACTGACGATGGCTTGGCTTCGTGCCTCAGCTTGGAAGTCGAACTGTGGTGCTTCGAGTCACCGCCTCCGCCTGACTTCATCTCTCGCTCGAGCTGCGATTCCTGGGTCTCGGGGCCATGCTCAGGCGGAGAAGTCAGGCTGTCGAAGCGCTTCGTTGTGCTGCCGAAGGTGTTCACTCGGCTTGTCTGCGCAGTCAAAACGCAGTCTTTAGGGACCCACGGGACGACAATCTAGGCGTTTGATGGCACGTACCACTTTGTTGAGCGTGTCGGAGAGACAGGAGGGGACGTCGTAGGACCCAGGGGCTGCGAGAGGCTGGTCCTTGCTCTTCGGCGGCTCAAACCGCTCCGTTTTCGAGCAGAATGGCGCTTTCTTGTTCTTCCGACCGCTGTTGGACATGAGGCGAGTCAGCGACGGCGGCGGCGAGTAGTACGTGCCTGGACCTGGATTCAGCGCGTCGCTAGGAGAGCCACCAAGCTACAATGTTAGGTTGCTATGATCCAGAGTGTGGTTTACAATGAGGCCTATCCTTGGTCATACTTACCGCTGGGAGTCTTCGAATCGTGAGACCGTGCTGCCAAAGAACTGCAGGTGCTCGGGCTTTGTCTCGGAGGCAAAAGTGGTCGAAGCTCCGCTGTAGGCGCCTGGACCTGGGACGTTGTTGTGTTTGCTGTTCTCCAGCGTGGCCTTGTCTCTCGTGATCGACGACTTGAAGACGGAGCTCGCGCGCATTGCGTCCTTCGAGGCGCTGGCTTCGCTGTATTCGCCCGGGCCAGGCACTGCGGCCCTAGCTCGGATCTCTTGCTCGAATATCCGAGTGATCTGAGGGGATATTGTGAATATTGAGCCAACAACCGGTCAAACTCACAGAAGCCCTTGGCTATTACGTACTTTGCCCTTGGAGAAGTCGGTCGATCGGCTCTTGTTGACGCTCTTGAGGCCACGCAGCGGGTCGTACTCGCCAGGCCCCGACGTGTCATCTCCCCTCCCTGTGTGGCCCACGACTGCTGGCTGGTGCCGCACCAGCTTCCCATACGCGCTCTGCTCGTAGCCAAAGCTCTGCGAGATAGTCGGGATGGAAGGGGCGGTCGGAAGACGCGCCCACTTGAGCTTGTTGTTGCCCTTGGGCGGCTCTTTCAGCAGACTGCCCAGCCTACAAGCCAAGCAAGTTCCCATAACTTAGTGGGTAGGTAGGCACTCCACTTGAAACACAGAATGCACCACTCACGCTTTCTTCTTCCCACTCGCGCCAAAGGTCTCGGGTTTGATGTACGCCCCCGGCCCAGGCGTGTTCATCTGATTGCCCTTTCTATTGCCTTTCTTCGCTTCGCCACCCACGAGTCGCTGGGACTTGGACTGGAAGATCGACGACGCGCTCGCCCTGCTCTTGCTGGGCGACTCCCACGTCACCTGGTTGCTCTCGCTGTACGCCCCAGGACCGGGTGTGATGAGCGCGTGGCCCTTCGTGCCGTCCGCACTCGCCCCTCCGCCTCGATCGATCCGCTCGCTGCACCCAAAGCCCGTGGCGTTCGGCTTGACCTTGCGCTGTGGAGACGTCTCGTAGCAGCCTGGACCGAGATGCGCGGCGCTTGCAGAGTGCGCCTGGAAGCTTCCAGGACCCTGGTCGCGGCTCGTGCGGTTCACCCACGCCATGCTGCAGGCTTCCTGGCTATGTGTGTCTAGTGCATGAAGTGCTTTGGCTTCAGAAGGTCTTGATGCGTGTCAAAGTCGTGGGCCCGCTCAGATGGGGATATTGCCGGGATGGGTACATAAATAGATTCTGCTCAAAAACACTGCGCAGCGTTTTCGACAACGAGAAACAGGTGCGGCAATTTGTCGGACATTCCGTATTCTCGCAGAGCAGCACGCTCAAAGCCACCTCTATGAAAGCGCAGTGTTGTTGTCAAAGCACTTCTCGCTGCTAGAGCAGCTTTATCGGATATTCGCTGGTCGCTGAAGGAGCCCTCCATGGACGAGACTTCGCGCGACCTCCAGTGTGTTACTCGTGCGCGGCATTGCACAGTGCTATAGTGCGAAGCCTCAGCTCCAAGAGCGTAGCGACCGACCGACGCCGACGACAGTCGAGCTGGCGCCGTCATAAGCTGACGAAGTGGGCTCTGAGGATCAGAAAGCCTGAAAGTAACACGAAGTGACCTCGTGGTCTGACCGGAAGGTGCTCGCCGCAAAGGCTGCAATAGCGTTATATACATCAACTTCAGAAAGCTGACACTGACCAGAAGGTGAAGCGCGTTTGCACAGTGAGCGAGCGAGTGAGGTTGGAGTGCTGCTATATGAGGTATCTAGAAGGCAAACTCCGCTTCCTCACTATATCGCTGCGGGGCTACTGGTTCGCCGCACCATCCACTCGAACTGGAAACTGAAGTCGCCACCTAACCAGCAACGCAATATAATATCAGACGTGTGTGAGCTTCACACATGACTTTGGGTCACAGAACACGGGGAAGGAAACCACGAACGTACGTACCGTTGTGCACCAGCGTGAAGTCCGCCATGAGCACCGTCCAGACCAGGAACGTGCCCTGCAGGTACACAAAGTTGCGCTCCAGGACAAACCCGAGCTGGTGGAAAGCCGATGTGTTGAACTTGGCCTTGAACGCCACGTGCACGCAGACGAGCGATGCGAGCTCGAGCAACGCGTACATGGCGATGCTGCTGGTGATCTGGGAGAGCTTCTCGCTCGAGAGACTCGCGAGTTCGGGGAAGAACCGGCTGTTCGGCAGGTGGAAGAGCGTCACGAGGTAGATGGCGTACATGGCCGGGATCGCGCACTCGTAGTACTCGACCAGCAGCAGCAGCTCGGAGCTGTAGAGGAACTGGAGACTTCGCTGCATGTCACGAGCACTGTGCTCTGAGCTATGGATCTGGTGCTCAGCTAGCGACGGAGTGGGAGTAGTAGCGAGCCTTCCATTACTGGTGACAACTGCCAGCTCGCTTGGGAACACACGCAGCAGAAGACTGGGACCGATGGGCTTCGGATGCACTCGCTTCCCTCGAGTAGACTTTCCCCACCTGCCTGCTGGTTTCTGGAGCTCCGTTCTCAGTGACTCAGCTCTCACGAGCTGGGTTACTGTGCTGCTGGTAGGCTTTACGGTGAAGGCAGGTACCGCTAGTGGAGCTGAGCCAACACCCCCCATTGAGTCGAATAGGTGTTCAGGCTGGCGCCGCTCGCCGCAACGCTGCGTCATCTTGTGCAGGTGCGTGATGCTGTGTGCGCTCTCGATCGCGTGGAAGACGATGAGCCCGGCGCCGCTCCAGAAAGACGCCGAGTTCTGCATGCACTTGGAGATGAAGAGCGCGTCGAAGACGTCGACGCTCGTGACCATCACCGGGATGATCTCGCTCGAGCCTTTGGAGCCGGCTGCATGCAGCACGAGCCGCTTCATCACGACCTTCATGACAGGCAGCACGAGCAAGAAGGCGAACTGTCGCAATCCCGAGAGCTGGAGGTGCACCGCGTTGAAGCCCGGGTAGATGAGCAGGAGGATGCCTTTCTTCGAGAGGACGTTGACGGCGCGACGCAGGCTGCTCTGAAGCTGAGGCGTTGTCCGGAGTCTGTCTCTCCCAATCGCTAGGTACAAGCCGATGGCGAAGAGTGCCATCCACGGGACACTCCCAAAGCCAATGCTCCACGGCACCGGAAAGACCCAGAAGACAGCGAGCAGAGCGGTCCCGCCAGTAAACCCGAGCGCCGAAGTGAGCGCGATGAGCACGATCTTGAGCGGAGTCAGGCCGGCGTCGGGCACGGCCGCGTGGAGCTGCATGCCAATGCCGACCGCGCCGAGAGCTGACCCCAGGTACGAGCGCACGAAGAAGTTGGTGTTCTGCTGTACTCCCAGCTCTGGCGTGCGCAGCGGAATCAGGTTGAGCAGGACGACCAGCAGCGTCGACGGCGCCACAGTCGCCACGCAGACGCCGAGCACGCGGTACCACGGTGTGCACCGCGTGTACTCGTCGAGGGCCTTGAACTGGACCAGCGAGTACTCTCGGGTCTGCGCTGCGAGAAGCGCGTGGCTGGAACTGGCCACGCGGTTGAAGACCGAGGTCCCCGTCATTCGCTGTAGCCACAGGAGTTCCCCACGTGAACGGCTTACGAGGACGGAGTGCTACGAATGGCGATATGAGAGCAATTTCGAAACCAATCTACAGGTTGTTCTCACAGCTGACGAGAATCGGGACACCCGAAGTGACACTCAGCTTCGCGCTGGCTGCGTTTTTTCTTGTGAGGTCGTTGTCAAACTCACATGTGGAGGGGACGGGGGATCGTTGTGATCTCGAGTCGTTATCGAGAGCTATTCTGAGCCTCGAGCGACTGTTGTTGCACGAGAGTTCTTGTCGCGTGCCGGGTGCGCAAAATGACCCACCGCATCATTCCTCGATGCTCTTGCTCGGCGACTCCCACGTCACCTGGTTGCTCTCGCTGTACGCCCCAGGACCGAGTGTGATGAGCACGTGGCCCTTCGTGCCGTCCCCATTCGTCCACGCCCGCTTATAAGCTGATATCGTCGACCGTCGATGGTCCCTGCACTCTTGGAATCTGCAACCCCACTCGCCACGCGATGACCGCAGCATTCGAGTACGAGCTTGTACATCGTTCACCGCGTTTGTTGTTCCATTCACCATTTGCCTCAGCGCTGCATCCTCGGTGGTATATCGGCGCTTGTTGCCGAGAGAAAGTGCCCAGGCATCAAGTTGTTGCTGCTTCTCAAGGACCGCCGCCTTGAGACCGTGAATTCGAGAACGTAGAGTAGCGGCCTCGGCTGTCTTGCGCTCCATTTCTCGCCAGTTGGAGGCAACTCGTCTCTTGAGCTCGCTCATCACATTCGCATGCCGACTCAGAGACAGCGTGTCGCTCTGTGCATACGCTCGAGCGAAGTGCAATATCGGCACCTGGCAGTTCAAGTCAAAGAGCGGTTTCTCTGTCCGACACTGATTCCAATTGCGGACGTACGAAGCAGTCTTGCCGAGCGCAGAGATCGCAGCGTTGTCCCTCAGGACTGCAACACGGAGGTTTCCCCAGCTGAGCGCGATTCCATAGTCACGGCCTAGGCGATGCGATCGACACACGTTCTGGTGGATGAGGCAGAACGCGATCCACTTCACCACGAGCTGGCGGCTGCGCTGCTCGGCATCGAAGACCGCACTCGACAGGGCTTTGTTGCTCCACTTGGTTGCAAAGCTCTCGTACAGGCGCACAACGTCGCGCACCTCGTCAGACGTGATGGTGCTACCCTCCATGCTCTCATCCTCAAGCAGAAGCGACATTTTTGCGATCTTGAACGCGTCGGTCGTCCGCAACGCAAGGATGGCAGCGTTCTCCTTGCTGGCAATCTTCTCCAGATACCCCAGCCACGTGATCAGACTCGCTGGCGAACACGTGTGCGGGTCGATACATTCTAGAAACCCAAGCTCCTCGCGGATGGAGGCGTCTCCAGGAGCGTTGGCTGCCACGTTCTTGAAGTTGTCGGCGTTGGCGAGGTGCTCGACTGTCGGGTAGCTCACCGATCCGACCACCTCTCGGAGACGATCGGCATCCAGCAGTTTCCAGAGCGCCGCTGACGACGCCGTATCCTACAGCAGCTGGGCGTTGGCACACACCGGCCGCACTGCTCGTGGCGGCACAGCACGCTATGCGTCTTCGTCTCCGCTCGCCGCATGCTTTGTGCTCTCTCTTTCGTCGTGATGCATTCCGCACTCGCCTTTGTGAGTGCTGGTCCCACGTTTCACGACCTCGGATTGGCCAGCATTCAGCGCATTTGTATTGTGAATGTCTATTTTCGCGCCGTTTTGTTTTCCAGGCTGACTGACGATCGCCATTTTGAAGAGCAAGTGACTCATTTGCAGAATTGCGCAGCAGGATGGCAGCGACGAAGCGGAAGAGCGCGGCGCGCACGGTGGACACGCTCGCCGCCTGCAAAGACTCCGCGACTGTATACGAGGCGCGTTGTGTGCTGCCCTTGCTCTGTATGCTCTTGCTAAATACTGCGTGGCTGACGTGATGACACTCGCTGTTTGCGTGCACAGGACGAGAATGGCGTGGTCTGGAACTTCATGCTCAACTACACCGACATCTCCTACGGCTCGTATGGGTACGCTTTGCACATGCGCACTGACATCTGCGCGCGCCTGCCTTCCTAGCATGCATACTGATCGTGATCTGTGCCGTTGTGTTCGTGCATCATAGCAACAACAAGTTCTACATGGTGCAGCTGATCCAGGACGGCAACAACTTCAAGGTCTTCCGCAAGTGGGGGCGCGTCGGCGCTGTCAGCCCACAGGTGACTAAGCCTTAAATCAGCTACGAGTGGATATGCTGCCTCTTTGCTGAAAGGCCTCACTTGTTACGTGTGCTCTTGCTTGCTGGCTGATTGATTAGTGCGCACTGGAGTCGTACAACACGTCGCTGGAGAAAGCGCAGCAGTCGTTCCAGAAGAAGTTTCTGGACAAGAGCGGGAACGAGTGGCCACTGGAGGGTCCGTTCGAGAAAGTCTCTGGAAAATACGTGCTTGTCGGTGCGTGGCTGGTATTGTCGATGAGTACTCGTATCAGCATTCATGTTGAGCCTAACAAACATGTGCAACCACAGAACTCGATGACCAAGAGCCTGACGATGGGGAGGACGAGCTGGATGGCGCTGGCGAGCACGACGAGAAGGACGCTGTGCCAAGCACGCTGTCTGAAGAGGTCCAGGATGTCTTGAAGGTGAGGTATGGGTGTGCCGTCACACATGCTTGAGGTGGCAGTGTTGCTCATTTGATTTTTGTGGTTGATTTGACTTGAGCAGCTCATCTGCGACGCCGACCTCATTGCGGAAGAAATGGAGAAGATGAAGATCGATCTGAAGCAACTCCCGCTAGGTTTGTCGCCAACGTATACTGTGCTCTCCTCCATTGTGACCATCTTACTCAGTTGGATGTCTCTTGCTCATCCACTAGGCCGCCTTTCGAAGGCGCAGATCTCGCAGGGCTACTCGCTGCTGCAGAAGCTCTCGAATGCGCTCACTGAGATCGACGAACTGCAAAAGCAAGATGCACGCGGTACGGACGAGAGCGCCAGAGCCACAAACAAGGCAGCGACGCGTCGCTCGGCTCGCCCCAAGCGCACCTCCACCGCGAACGCGTCCAAGATCCGCAAGCTCAAGACCGAGCTCAAGCAGCTCTCGAGCGAGTTCTACACACTCATTCCGCACGACTTTGGTCGGTCGTTACCGCCTGCGATCGATACGATGGCCGAGGTGAAGCTCAAGATCGACCTGCTCGAAGTGCTTTCGGACGTCGAGATCTCGCAGAAGCTGCAGCGCGAGAAGCGCAAGAGCCAACAGGACAGCAACGGCACGAAGGTGAACCCGCTGGACGCGCAGTACAACATGCTGGACGTGCAGATGGAGCCGCTCGCTGCTTCCGAGGAGGAGTTCCAGATCATCGACCGGTACGTTGTGGGGGTTGCTAGTCGTCTGCCGACTACGTACTGGAGGCCTCATCTACTTTGATCTTGTGGACCGGATGTCTGAACAGATACGTGAAAACCACGCACGCGCCGACGCACGTGCAGTACAAACTCAAGATCAAGTCGATTCTCAAGATCGCGCGACCCTCGGAAGACGCCTTCCAGAAGGAGTTCCAGGCGGTCAGCAACCACAAGGTACGCTTGTATATTGCTCTTGAGGGCGGGTCTGACCTTGGGCTGGGATTGACACGAAGTCTGTCTTCGGTTTGACCTGCTGAAGCTGCTCTGGCACGGCTCTCGACTCTCGAACGTCGTCGGTATTCTGTCCAAGGGCCTCCGTATCGCGCCACCTGAAGCGCCGTCGAACGGCTACATGTTTGGCAAAGGGGTACGTTCTGAAGAATGGTTAGTCGCCATTCAACTTGACTATTCGCACGTGAATTATCCACCTGATGTTGCTTTCATTTTGTAGATCTACTTTGCCGACTCGGTGTCAAAGTCGGCCAACTACTGCTGGACGACCGCTGAGCAGCCAAAGGTATCCAGCCAGTCACAAGCATGCAGGACGTTAGCTTTAAGCGATGCCTACAGTTCATACTGTACCATATATGCTCTATGCAATAGGGCGTGCTGATTCTCGCGGAGGTGGCGCTCGGAACGCCGTACGAAGCGCTGGAGGCAGAAGATCTGAGCTACGACTCACTCAAGTCCAGCCGCAGTTGCGATAGCACCCACGGCCTGGGTCGCATGGCGCCACCTGAGGAGCACCACGAGACAATGTACGTGCTCAGCAACGCGCTAGTATTTGGCTTGGCTCTGCTTCGAGGACTAACTCGGTGTTTCTTGTATGTCTCTAGGAACGGAGGTGTTGTGGTCCCGATTGGCGAGTTCGAGCCAACGGAGGCCAACGGCGAGCTGCTCTACAACGAGTACGTCGTGTACCGCCAGGAGCAGGTCAAGCTTCGGTACATCGTGGCTCTGGACTTTGAGTATGACGTGTAGATTCCTGATAATCTTCTAAACAGAACATAAACCCCGGATTAGCACACGTTCCCCAACATTTAATGCAGAAGTATGAGAGGCGTTGCCATCACCACTGTGGCCTCGCTCTCAGCAGATATCACTCGTCCGTGCGTGAGTGGTTCTGGCCATCAAGGTTTACCATGTGCAATGAAGCTCCCACTCTGACTTCTGATGGGACACGCCCATTAGCCTCCTTCCCTCCATCCAAAGCACGGATGGGACGATTTGGAAGAGGTCCCTCCCTCCCTCCCGTCCTTCCACGCGCGCTCTCTCTCTCTCTCTCTCTCTCTCTTTCTCCCTGTCTTTCTATTCAGCGGTCCGCGTGACGAGCATGGTCCGTCGTCGCCGGGGCTTCGCTCGTTTCTTCGCCTTCTCGTCCGCCTCGCAGCGGTTCTCAAAGTCTTCGACGAGCTTCCTCTTGGCCTTCAGATCAGATACGAAGGCTTCCTAACCTGTCCGCTCGG
>JAASFQ010000553.1:0-19499 GCA_023333845.1 Globisporangium polare | reverse complement strand
CTGTCAGCACTGGAGGGATTGCGAGCAACAGTGAGCATCAACTGACACTCGCAGACTGAGAATCTTCGACTGAGCTTATCAGAGGGGGTAGATCTGCGCTGTTGGAGCTGCAATGCGTCCAGGAGGTCCTGAACCGAGCACTGCTCACTCACGATGGCTTGTAGCTTTGAAGTCTGTGCCTCTTGAACCCCACCTGAGCCAACACAAGTGAGGGAAACAGCGACTTGGAATCCTTGAAACGTCAGCTGGTAGTCACTCGCTCCTGGTACGCTGGAGAAACTCACAGAGGTGGCCCACTTCTGCCAGTGGTTCTGGTTGACCGACGATTTGCTGCGCTGTTGATCAGGCTTGCGGTGCTGCCAGAACGCCAGCATGATCCAAAGCTTCATCGGAACGAGCACAAACTCGTCCTTCTTCTTCTTACCAGCAGCTTCAGCTGAAGGTAAACCTCGCTTTGCTTCTGACACAGAGACGCCAATGTCGTTCGCGAGAGCGTCATGCGCATCGTCAAGGTCTTCAGCTTCACCAGCAGCAGCAAGACCTTCGTTGACATCGCACACGACTTCGAGGATCGCGTTCCACTTGGCGCGCTCCATGAGGCAGAACCAGTCTCCTAGTGCAGACGCTCCTTGACTTCGTTGCGAGGCATCAGTCTGCTTTGCGAGGCGCAGCTGCTTGGTGAACTGCTTGAGTCCATTTCTCTCCATTGCGGCTGAGCAGTTCTGTCCGCTTGCTGATACCGAGAGCTGCAGGTGGACGATCAGGTGCAGAAACTCCATCTCTGCGAAAGAAAGCAGCTCCAGCTCTTGATACGCAGCGCTTCTGAAGAAATCACCAAACGTGCTGAACGAAACACTGGGAGCTCGCTCATGCTCTTGACTTTGCTGTGACGGCGAACCGTTTGATGGTGATGCTGGCGGAGACGATACCGATGAACCACTGAGGTGTCGGATCATCGCGAACGCCGTGCGCTCGCTCTCTGCGTGGCTTAGACTGGGCGACGCAAAGCGCAGGAAAGTGGCAAACTGGAGCACATCGAGACTTCCTCTGCT
The DNA here is from genome assembly GCA_023333845.1 of Globisporangium polare. NCBI lineage: Eukaryota > Oomycota > Peronosporomycetes > Pythiales > Pythiaceae > Globisporangium > Globisporangium polare. The sequence continues at coordinate 18,447 of JAASFQ010000553.1, read as the reverse complement.
GCCTTCATCGAAGATCGCAAAGAGCAGTCGCACGAGCTCTTGTTTGTGGTTTGCGAAAGCGCTCAGCAGAATGATCATCAGGTGCTTGAAGCGCCTTCGTCCGTTTTCTGCCTCGGGAAGCACAGGTTTGCCGCCATTGCTGGCCGAGAGAGTTGCTGGAAACATTTCTTCGACTTGCCCAACGCTCTCAAGAGCTTGGATTGGCACAATGCCACTGAATCGCTGCTGGAACGTGACGAACGTGAACGCTTCGCCCGTGTTCACGAGATAGTCGAGGATACTAAGACACTCGGTTCGAATAGCGTTCGATAGCCCTGCGGAGAGTTCACATGGCGAGGCGATCGACGGAGTGGGCTCTTCAGTTCTCAACGGCGTCTTCTTCACCGGTGATACTGCTGCTGGCACTGAGCTGCAAAGGCTTGTAACTTGTGTATTGCGGTGTGCTGGCGACGAGCACGGGCTCTGTGAAAGAAGCCCTTCGACCTGGAACTGCGTCGCGAACACTGGGATCCAGTCTAGAAGGTACAACACGCTGAACCTTCTCCCACTCAGCACTTTGAGGAACTTGGCAGACGTGAGCAGCTCCGGAGTTGGGTGGAGCAGACCGACAAAGGCGTCCACGGTCCACAACCTCTTGTCCCCACCACTGGTCCCTTGTAGCTCTTCGATTGCGACGATCTTGCCCTCACCACCCTTACTCTCACAGACGACCATATTCAGGAACACACGCGTATCGCCCTTGCTGAGCTCTCGCGAGTTACACGTGTTCATGAGCTGGAAAATGAACCGCAGCTGCTCATCGCGTGAGCCTTTCGTGACGATCATGACGCCGACGAGGAACTCCTTGAGGGACATGCGCTCGTTCTCCAAGTAGCTCCAGACGACGAACACGCGCCGCATGAGCACCGCGGGCATCGCTACAAACGCCTCTTGTAGCACACTCTCTTGAAAGCGCGTGAGGTCGAGCGAGTCGTGGTACCCGCGCGCGCGGTGGAACGCCCCCGTGGCTGCGCGCAGCTCCTCCTTCGTCAGACGCGTGGACAGCAGCATTGGGGAGACCGCGGGCGCCAGCGGCAGCCCCAGCAGCGACCCCAGCGCGGGCATGATCGATCACCTGGTAGCTGTTGTGCGTATGGGTCAATGTGGCTGGCCATTGCCTGGCTGGCTGGTTCATGACGCTGTCGTGGCTTGAAAGGTCGCGGCTGGAGATACCGAACCGCGATGAACGCGGAAACGTCGGCTGTGCAGTGACCATCACCACACGGACGGCTCTCTCAGAGAGAAAGAGTGGTGCATGTGGTGCTCCTGATCTGTATCAGCAGAGAGAGCTCGTTACGCACGAGTAGAGCTCCGTACAGTGTCGTCGCGACGACTGCTCCATACTCCATACGCAGAGGTTCGCCGTTCGCTTGTGAAGGTCCACCGTTCACTTGTGGAAGGGTCAAGTGGAATTTGGCTGAGGTGGCCCACGCTATAAGGCTGTGTTGTGTCATTGTGGGTGATAGTATGCCGCGGTGGAGTTTATCCTCCACGGACTGACGCAGGTGTGGCTTTGCGATGGGAGAAGCTTTGGCAAGCAGAACGTCTGGACTGTGAGCGTTTGCAGTTGAGCTCGAAGCAAGCGCTCGCGACAGTCTAAAGTGACTTCAGAGTATCCAGGCGGCTTCGCATCGCAAAGCCACCATGTGCAGCAGCGACATCCCCTTGACTGCGCTTGTCGCCCAATGTCGCGGACGTCAACAAACTGCACGACGAAACTTCAAACAGGTTTTGTCGTAAATACCAAGACAAGGTAAGCATGATGGACAGTGGCGGTAGTTTGTCAGCATTATTTTCTAAATATGTACTTGGATGCTCACCCTTAAATATACTCTCTCAGCAAAATCGAACCGTGTTTAGCGCACAACAATCTCAAGAAGTGTTGATGTGGATGAAGCACGCACACACTCAAAAAGCTCAAAAAGACGAGCAAGAGCAGAAAGAACGACAAGGAGAGTCGACGGGGAACGACGCTCCATTCTCGCAACACACGCGATGGGCCCCACGGACGCGCACACCTCCGCAACGTGCCGCGGCCTCGTGCGCATCCGCCAGACGACGTCGCTCGGCGGCTCCCGGCGCGGCGGCGGCAGTGACGCCATTCTCCTGGACGCGCGCATGGGCGACGCCTGTCGCCTGAACGAGGACGAATGGTACTTTTGCGTACTGCGGACGACGGACGTAAGGGCTTCGATCCAGTGGTTTAGTATACGCGGCGAAGGTGACGCGAGCGACGAAGATGATGGTGATGATGTGCAGGAGGCTGGTGTGGGCGGCAGCCGCACACGGAGCGACTCGGTGCTGGTGGCGGCGACCGTGATCTCGCATTTCGAGGTCGTGGACGACTCGAGTGCGTCTGATAGAGGACACGACCACGAGGAAGAAGAGGGCGGTGGTGGTGCACAGGAGCGTGCGTCGCATGCAGAGTTCAACGGACTGAAGCTGGACGCCGAGGAGTGCACGTTCTACATGGAGGACCACGTCCAGGGGGTGAGTGTTACGACATCATCATGACGGCGGTTGAAAATATTTGCATTGGGTCATTACTAAGTACTGTGCTTTGTATTGGAGTTCTCGTACCTGTGCGAGATTGAATCAGAAGCCGAGAGGACCATGTGGACGCAGAACGTCGCGGACAAGCTGCAGATCGGCTCGCCCAGCTCGCGCGTATCGTCGTCTTCGTCATCGTCGCCAACCTCCGTCTACGTCTCGCAGGACTCACCGGACACGCGCAAGGCCAAGCGGCCGTTGATCCGCATGCGGACGTCCGACTTGGACGCGGCCGATGACCCTTTTGGACTGCTCTCGCTCACAAAGTCCGCGTTCAGCTCCGCGGCGAGCGACGCCGCTGGGACTGACACGAATCGCACGGCACCGGGGCTCTTTTCGTTCAACCAGATTGAGATCCGCGAAGAGGTGGAGCGCAGCGAAGATGACGACGCCGAGTCCCCCAAGTCTTCGAACGAGTCGACCCCGCGAGCGAACGCATTCCATCATCAGCGGACCGACCGCTCAACGTCGATCATCAGCGCGTTCAGCAATGGTGGCGCTGTGGGCACTCCGTTCGGGCCACCAACGTCCTCAGCAGCAGCAGCAGCTAGTGGTGCAACACCATCAAAGAAACACTGCCTGCGCTGCAACAAGCGCATTGGCAGGCTCTTTCGGTCCGCGAAAGTATGCTCGTCGTGCGACAACCGCTTCTGCCGCGAGCACTGCAACCAGTACACGATCCTCACGTCGCTGCCAAAGCCAAAGAACAGCTCAACTGGGAAGAAGCTCTCGCTCGTGTGCGTCGATTGCCTCGTGCGCCAGAAGCTTCTCTCGTCCATCAGCGAGCTCACTTCGTACTACGAGGCCGTCGTGGACGTGGGTGGCGTCTCGCGGCTCGTGCGCTGGAAGTTCTTCACGCAGCAGCCCAAGCTCGACCTCGCCAAGCACGTGCAGTGCTGGGAGCTCGGCCCACTGAGCCTGCTCTCAGCCATGTTCAAGTACCGCCAGCACCCGTTCATGTTCGTCGTTGTGCTCGCGCAGCTGGTCAAGAACGTCGAGTACTGCGTTGAGACGATGGACTTTTACTGGCCGCAGTTCCTCCAGTGGGGCTTCATCCACCTCGCCGATGCGCCGCCCAGCGTGCAGACGCACTACCTGCTCTTCCTCGCGGCCACGTCGCGCCGGTGCGTACATTTGGCCGTGAAGGCGACCTGGGAGTGCATCGCCGCGCACTGGGACGCGATGACGAGCGGCGCCTTCGACCGCGGCCACTTCATCATCTACATGCTCTTCTTCGCCACGCAGGTGAGCTTTGGTGAGGCGCACAGTGTGCTGCACCAGTTGCTGTTTGCTGCGGCACCGGCACACCAACTCAACGAACTCGAGACACTACTCACCCAGCTCTACAAGACCACGCGTGAGGTGTACGTGACGTCGAAGCATGACTCTCCGTACTTCTCGTGGCTGCTCGCGCGCTCCGAGGACGAAATCCTCATGAGCTCCACGAATGTGCGTCAGCAGCTCTTTGTGAACCGCGACTTCCTCGACCCGTTCCCCGTCGACAGCGACTTGATTGACCAGCAGCAGGCTGCTTTGGTGGCCCGCAAATCCTTTAGCCTGGATCACCTGGTCGACAAGAAGATGAACATCACGAACGCACCTGCGCTGCACATCTTCAGCGACGTGATTCAGCTCGTGCGCTTTTTAGTGGACTTGACCACGTTCTTGAAGGAGAGCACGCCTGTGCCGTCAGAGCGCAAGCTGAAGCTGCCGGAGCTGCTCGTGGAGATGCTTCAGGGCCAGCACATCCGTCCCGAGGCGTACTTGCCGCTCGTGCCTGTCGTCTCACCGCTACACCGCGTCGTAAACGTGCTCACCGATGAAGGCACCGTGTTCTCGACCAAGGCGCGTGCCCCCACACTCGTGTACTTTGAAGTGATCAAGTCCGACATCAGTGACGTGGCGCTGCGCGAGTGCTTCCGCAAGAACACGAACCCGCACACACAGTCCGCAGTGCGTTACCGACAATCGATGAGCAGCTCGATCGCCAAGCACTCTACGCAGCACGGCGGCGACTCGCCCGTGCGGGACGGGAGCATCACTGGCGACTGTGGTGGATTGACTCGACTGGGTTCGCACTTGGACGTGCTCAATTTTCTCGATGCCAACATTGTCGAGACGTACGTACAAGACCTGGAACCCAGGAGGCACGAAGAAGAGCCGAACAGCGACTCGATCTTCGAAGACTCCGACGGGCTGCATGTGTACAAACCGACAGGTGCTTATTCAGGGAGCAATGAAGCATCAGCAGTGTCCTCCTCACAGCACAGTGCGGAGGACGTCGATGTTATCCATGTAGACGCTCCAGAAGGAGAAGAAGAAGGGGACGCTGAGAACGACCGCGAGAGATGGACGACCATGGCTGCAGAGAGAATGATGATGGACAATACGTCTCGCTCCGAATCGTCCTCGTCATCCCGCGTCACCGGTGAGCCCTGTCGATACTTTGGCGAGCGCTTTGAGCAGATGAAGGAGCGCGTGCGCTGCGAGAGTCGCTTTGTGAAATACCCGGGCTGGTCACTGCTGCCCGTGATCGCAAAGAGCTTTGACGACATGCGCCAGGAGGTATTCATCCTCCAGGGGCTCAAGATCTGCCAGCTCATCTTCCGCAAGCACAACCTCAACCTCTGGCTGCGCTATTACAGGTACAGTTTGGGTCTTCGTTCCTGCTGCGTTGTGATTTGCTTTGGCTAACGTGTCTCTGTCTTGTTTGGACTGGACAGCATCGTGTGCGCTGGTAAGGACTGTGGACTGCTGGAAGTGATCACGGACTCGCAGTCGCTTGACGCGCTGAAGAAAAAGGCGGGCTGCTCGAAATCGTTCCTGCAGATCTTCCAGGAGGCCTGTGGACGGAACCCTGTGACCGGACAGCTGGATCCGTTCAAGCTCGAGGTACGTGATGGTACCGATCACCTTCTTCCCACTGTTTGCGGCTAACTGACGAAATGGTTGGCTGTGACTGATTTGCTTTCGCTGCCGCTGTTTTGTAGGAGGCGCGCCAGAACTTTATCGTGAGCATGGCGGCCTACAGCCTCTTCTCGTACGTGTTCCTGATCAAGGACCGGCACAACGGCAACATTTTGCTGGACACGGAGGGCCACATTGTGCACATCGACTTTGGCTTCGTTCTCGGCATCGCCCCGGGTAGCACGTTCAGTCTCGAGACCGCGCCTTTCAAGCTCACGAACGACATGATCGACGTCATCGGGCACCCGGGCTCCAAGGGCTTTGAGACCTACAAGGCACTGATCCACCAGGGGCTCGTGGCGCTGCACCTTGAGTCGAAGCAGATCCTCTCGCTCGTGTATCTCTCGTCCAAGGACTCGAGCTTCCCGTGCTTCACGGGCACGTCACGCGCGCGCATCATCCGGCGCCTGGAGAGACGGCTCTGCGTGGGCTGGACGCTGGCGGATGTCGCGCGGACGGCATCGCGGATTATTGACAAGAGCTACAACCACCGGGGCACGAGGCAGTACGACTGGTTCCAGCAGCTCACGAATGGCATCGCGCCATAGACGACGCTCTTGAGTGATAGGATTGATGCATCGGCGAGTTTGAGTTTTGTTAGGTTTCTCAGTCTGTTGGTTGGTTAGGAACTGGTCGTATCAGTATTTAAGACAAAGGTCTGGCGCATAGCTAGAGTAGTAGCGGACAGGAATTTTTCTAGAGCGCAGCAAGTGAAGATGAGTGAACAGTTCGTCGGACCACTTACTCAGTCGTGCTCACTTCAGTCAGTGGCGGCTCTTCTTGGACTTCTTCTTTGAGTCGCTCGACTTCCTGCCATGGCGGCGATGGCTCTTCTTCTCGCTCGTACGCTCGTGCCTCTTGCTCTTCTTGGAGCTCTTGGACGAACGCTTCTTCTCCGATCTGTTGCTGCGCTTGCGCGGAGAAGGCGACGCGTCTCGGTCGCTGGACGCCTCGCGCTTTCTCGAGCTGCGCTCGTCTGCTGGTGCCTTCTCACTTTTACGCTGGCGTTTGCTCGCTCGCTCGACGCTCTCACTGCGGCTTGCACTGCGAGAACGACGACGGTCTCCACGATCAGCACTGCGACTACGGCTTCTGCCACGAGCGGCTGCGTCCTGTCCTCGACGGCTAGGCGGACTGGTGCTCCTGCTGCGAGACGGCGAGCGACGTCGGTCCTGTCGACGCGCCGCACGCGGACTCGCACTGCGCGATCTGCTTCTACTGCGACTCGATCTACGGGCGCTCTTGCGCTCGGGACTTCGGCTTCTTCTCGACGACGACTCGCGAGGCTTCTTGGACTTGGAGGAGGAAGGACGACGCGAGCGCTTTCTGTCGTCGTCTGACACTTCGTCTTCAAAGGATGAAGGTGATGCCACCGAGTCTTCATCACTGGATGAGTCCGATGATGAATCGGAATCCGACGACACCTTGCGCTGATCGTCATTCCCCAAGTGGTTGCGGCACTGGAACGTCAGGTGACCCACCATTCCGCACTGCATATACATAAAGGACAAGCCAGATGGACACACATGATGAATATATGTGGATACGCATACACAATGCACTGCCACCATTCGTACCTTCTTGCATGCTCCACGCACATCGTTCTGACAATGAACAAATGAGTAAACGACGCGGCGGTGGGCGTTTAAAACGAGCTTGCACGCATACTCAAGGCAGAAGAAAGCAGGACGTACCGACTTGTTCGAGAGCTTTGCAAGCGCCATGAGGCCCTTCGCCTGCTCGTACGAGGTCTCGGACACCTGCTTCTCCTCATCCTGCACTCGCCATTCAGCGCAAATCCACAGCCAGCCAGCCAGTCAGTCAGTCAGCATTCTCATGTTGAGATCTCCAATGTGCGTTGGTCTAAAATGAGAAGCAGGTAACGCACCTCTGCGGCGTAGGGGTCGTAGCCGATGGTGTTCTTCCAGATTCCCGTCATCTTGAGCGCCGCGCTGCTGTGCATGCGGTTGTTGTGCGGCATACGCACGCGTCCGGGGGCCGACGGCATCCTCGCCTTCCTTCCTGCTCTGCTTTTGGTCGACTTTGCAAATGCCCCACGCCAAGTTGGATTTCCAGAAAAGGAAAACACACACTCCCGTTTCCAAAATGCCCCCACTCTTATGGTGTACACCAGTTTCCGCAGCTCCAAAATACGCCCCGGTTTCACTTTCCGTTCCTTGTCATTGTGCACGATCCCAAAACGGCGCGGGACACGCCAAGCGCCAATTGAAGCAGAGCGATGGCGAGCGAGGCGCATGACGATGAGTACGAGGAGCCAGTGGCGGTGCGTACTTTCTCGGATGAGTGGCTATGAAGCTACCTATCGGTCTCAGCTTACGCGTATGCGCTCTTATTATGGTTGGAATAGGAGGAGCTGCTGCTGACGGAGCGGCTCGATGACGACACGACGCGAGCTCAGTTGCGTGTGGACCCGAGCGCCGAGCGAGAGAAGCCGCGCGATACTGACGTCGTTACTGGCGATGAGGAGGGTTGTGAAGAGGAGGCGGATAGTGGCGGCTCGGAGAGTCCGCACCAGGGCTGGAACACGGCGCGTTCCAGCTCGGCGGCGCTCATGGCGGAGAGCGCGCAGAACAGTCACTCTTCGTCCAAAGCCAAGCTGCTGCCGAGCGAGTCACTGCGCAGACGGAAGCTCGCGAATGGGAAAGAGCAGCAGCAGGTGCAGTCGCTCACGCGCAAGCTGAGTCAGTACAAGAAGCTCAACGCTGAACTCCACCATCAGTTGCAGATATTTTACAAGAACGAAGCTGTCGCGCAGGTCAGTGATGCGTCATGTTGGGCTGATGCTCACTTGCTATAGCGACTGCACACGTATTGAGTGCCTGGATAACGCCACTGATGCTATCACTTGGTATGCGCAGCTGGAGAACAAGAATAAGGAGAAGCAGCTCCAGATCGACCAGCTTTTTCACGAGAACCGCATGCTCACGCACCAGCAGCGCCTACTTGCAAAGCAGATCGAAGAGCTCCAGGACTCAAAGGTGCGCTAGTCTTGCATCGCAATGAGGTCAGGGTCATTTCTTACCGAACTCCTAACCTAGCTATGTGATCTCTTTCAATACTCTACTCACTCAGGACAACTTCCCTCTCAAGAAGTATGCGCTCCAGGAAGAGCTGCGCATTTGCAAGGAGAGGCTGCACCAGTACAAGGAGAAGCAAAAGGACGTGGACGAGAAGGCGTTCAAGATGCACCAGCAGGCGGTGGATCTCGCGACGAAGAACAAAGCGCTGGTCGAGCGCGTCAAGAAGCTCGAAGCAGCTGCAGCATTGTCGCCGTCCGCGTCATCAGCCTGCTTGTCAGTTTCCTCATCGTATATTAGACCTTGCGGTGGCAACAATACAACTCTGTTGGACACGGAGTCCATCATCGCCAGTCAAGAAGACGAGATCACGCGGCTGCAACAACGCGTGGCGCTCATGAAGAAGACACAGAGAGCCGACAGATTCAAACACGAGCGGCTGCTGAAAGCCAATCATGACGAACTCGAGCAGACGCGCACGCAACTCGAGGTTTTCTACCAGCAGTTGTTCACGAAGGAGAAGACGATCCGCAGTCTCTTCCTGCAGATGAAGAAGCTCAAGCGCGCCGTGCAGGACCTCTCGAATGCGCAGCAGACGAACCAGCACATGCAGCAGATGGTCTTTGGCCGAGAGGTGCGGTTCCCAAATCACAGCCCCACGCACAATCACAATCACGCCAACCAGCAGCACCATCGCTCTTCTACCAGCCACCACCAGCTCGGGCATTCGAATCACACAACAACGTCGTCCACGCCAAGCCTTCCGTTTGCAGCGACGAAGAAAGTGACGACCGACAGGATTCACGACACGCTGCGACAACTGGGGTACATTCCGGCCTTCACGTCATCTGGCAAGCACTTGGAGATGCCCAAGAGAGACTTTGGCGAGTCTCTGAGTGGAGCTGGTGGTGGTGGCAACGTCGGAGAAGACGAGGAAGAGCTGCCTCCGAACTTGGTCCAGGGAAAGCTGATGCCAATGCCACCGCCGTCCAACTTGAGCAGAAATGCAGTACGAAATGGGACGCCGACGTCACGGAACCAGTTTTACTCTGCATCCTCGCGAGAGAACAGCCGCAGAGAGATGCTCGAGACAGCTCTGGACATTGAGCGCGATGGTGGAGATCCTGGTCAAGAGGACGCTGATGGAAATGGTTGCGGCGACGCACTGGACGATTTTGGGACTCGAGGCTTTGAAGAGAGCGACTTGGAAGATGAAGACCGAGAAGAGCTGGCGAATCAAGATGGTGGAGAGTATGAAGGTGTTCTTCAACAGAGTAGAAGTGACGAAGACGAGCAGGAGGCAGTAGACGATGATGAACTGGGCTGAGTCGAGTCAACAATGGACGTTCATTATGACTCGGGCTACTCTGTGACCCCATAAGAAGTGCCAAGTGGCCTCACTAGCATTCTTGCTACTCTTCGTGAGTTGCATTCGTGTGGTTCCGACATATCTGAGTCACGTGACGGCAGAGACGTCGTCAGAGAGAGAGAGAGAGAGAAAGCACCCGGGAATCCGCGGAAAAGGCAACGGTCCGCATTCGTCTCAAGACCAGATGTTTGCAGAACCAGCAGTCGCCTCACAGCACACAAATGCGAAACCACCCAAGACACGCGCGCGCACAAATGCAAATGCACATCCAAATTGATCCGTCGGTGCAAGCATGTGGACTTGGTGGCGACGGCGTCCAATGAAGATCCAACGGCTCGGTGGCAGGAGTCGCACTCGCTTTCGCGCGCTTTCCAAGAGCTCGGGTTTTCAACCCACGAGCCGCGGATGTCAAACAAGATCCGCTGACCTCCTGCTTTGTCTCGAGACGAGCTCATTCGAGAAAAGACGCCGTCGAGCTCAAGCCTCCTTCCTTCTCAGCACACACACCATAGCACAAGCGAGCCCATTGCCGCCAGTCATCTCACAATGACGGACCAGCCACAGCCACAGCAGGAGCAACAGCGCACGGTGGAGCAGCCTCAAGCGCTTGCATCCCCAGCGGCGAAGCGCGAGCAGAGCGCATCCTGCTGTCCAAGTCCTGAGGCGCCTGCGGCGCGAGTCAAGCGTTTGCGCCAGTAAGTGGAACCACATGTGGAGGTCTCTGGCTGGACGCATGTTCGCAATTTCTGACGTATACGTGCTGCCAACCCATTGAGCAGCCTTCTGAAGAGCCCCACAGACCACATGCTGTCCCCAGTCTCGCGTGCTCTGCGGTCCCAGCAACGTGGGAAGCCCACCCGACGGTACAATGCTCACTTTGCGTATGTTGTTGTGAACGCGCATGGATGTTTGACTGGCTGACAAACTCACACTGTTCCTCTTCGTGATTTGCAGTCTGCGCAAGGTGCTTGCGACTTCGCTGATCACGAAGCTCCAGCTCTAAACCGAAAGCGTCTTCCGTTTGTTGAAAGAAGCCTGAGAGGAAAGCTCGGCACAGGTGCACCAACGCGCAGCGCTCATTCTACTGTATCACACGCTCAACGATTGATAATTTATGTTTAAGGCAGACAAAAATGCTCGGACCCTTTGAAGATCTTCTTTTCCACATACCTTGTATGAGCTCTTGTTACTCAGCACCTCACAAATTCACACTCATTACGGCGAGCCCGAGCGCAGCCACTTGGACTGGGAGCTGTCGTCTGCGCCATTGCGCTCCATCGGCGACTGGAGGGTAAAGACGACCCAGAGCACGAGCTTGGTCTGCACCATCTTCCACCGGTGCCCCAGCACGAACGCGAGTTGGTGGATGGACACCACGCCAAAGCGCTTTTCTAATCGCGAGCCTAGCGCCAAGAAGGACGCGAGCTCCAGAAGCGCGTACAGCAGCACATTCGAGACGCTGCGCTGGAGTTGTCGTCGTCGAGGTCCTTGAGCTGTGGGTCGTAGACTCGGTTGGGCAGTTGGCTCGTGCTCGCCAAGTAGAAGCAGTAGACGACCGGGATCATCACTTCGGTGTACTCGACGAGCATGACGAGCTCAGCCAAGTGGAGACGCTGCAGCACGAGCAGATGCGCCTGGAACGATCGGAGTTACTAGGTTGGATTTGGCTTCTTTCGAGGAAGCCTGCGGTCCTGGACTGATCACTGGCGTCGCTAACGACGTGTGTCCACGCGATGTGAGCGAGGAATCGCGGACCCCAGTGCATTTGAGAATGCTCCACCACCCCGAACACGAGTCGAATCAGTTGCGGCGGGTCAAGGTGACTTGCAGCAGTAGCTGGCGTAACGAGGATGCGATGCGAATATTCGATCCCCAAAAGCTCTTCAGCGCATCGAGAATGCAAGAACAAGTCCCCCAAACGTAGAGTAACTTGCTCGGAGGGTCAGTGAATAGCATGCTTGGGGCGTTGCGTTCTGCTCTGAGAAAACGCTGATGATGAAAAGATGAAGTCGACTAAACCTGCCAGTAGGCATGTCCGTACACTTGGGCAATGCGTACACCAGTGACGACTGGCGCGTGGTGCTCGTCGTGTGCAGGAGGTGTGGAGGAAGCAAGCTGGTCAGGGCATTTGCTCCACCTATAATAACAAGAGTCAAACGCAGGTATCGCCAAGATGAGCGTGAGCGAACAAACAAACAGCCCAACTCCGGAGTTTGGCTGAGCTGCCGATGGGTATTTCTGGCGAGGCGCATTTCATCTCAGCACAGGCTTCTGCTCGCACGTCAATGCGTCAACAGTGCGTTCCCTTGTGCGAGTATCGGAGCAACGAGACGCCAAACGCAACAGAGCGAGAGCTCCACACCTCAGATGGCGACTTACTCCTGCTCACGTCTTCACGGTCTTCTTGCGCAGAAGTGGGAGCACCACAGGACCAAGGTGAACGGCCAGTACTCCGTCGAGCGACTTCGTGCGCTGAACGAGTACGCAACCCGAGTCAGCTTCCGGCGCTCATTCGCGGTGATCCTGCTCACGCCGCTGCTGTGCCTCACTGTGGTCATCGTCGCTGACGCGATCCCCCTCGAGGCTCCCGAGCGAGGCTTCCTGCGCAGCTACGGCGTCTGGGTACGTTGGTTCTTCACCACAAGCGTCTTCACGTTCTCGGCCCTGACGCAGTGCGAGTTCAACGTGCGTCCCATTTCGTTCTCATTTCGAGAGAAGACAGGCATCGTGGTCGTCATTTCGAGTATCGTACTCGCGGCAGCGTTCCCAATGGGCATCGGGATCGGCTACCCCGTGCCGTTCACAATGGTGCTAACCAGCTGTGTGATATGGTTTCCGCTCCTCTTCTTGTCCGTTTGGCTCACACACGGCAGCCAAATTCGACAGAGCGACGAAGCGCGCAATGAGTTCCGCCAGTTTGCAAACGTCTGCGTGCTGCAGGCTGCCGCGACGGTCCTGTACCAAGCGTTCTACGCGGCGTTCTCTCGAGTGCCAGCGGCCACGCAGTCGACACTTGTGCTCGTGCTCCCAGGGCTCAAAGTCATATCGAAAATCGTGGCCAACCGGATCATGGACGGCAAGGACGACTTGAAGCCCGACGTCGTGACCTTCAACGTTGAGCTCTTCCACTCGATGTTCGTCTCCTGCTGCATGCAGCGGTCGACATCGATCGCCACGAGCTTTGTACTCATCGGGATGGACTTTGTTCACGCCTCCGTGTCACAGTACAAACTCAGCGGCATACTCAGCGGCATCAACAGTGTGGCGAAAGAGAATGGGATCCCATTGAAGCAGTTTGTCGCGGTGGCGCTGCGCATCGCCAGCTCGCACCCGAGCTCGAGCAGGGTGGCAGCGTCCACCTCCATTGCTCAGCCGCATTCCGAGGGCTCAGCTCTTAGCCACGTGCCTGATTCCACGGCGTCCAAACACACTGCCGTGAGAGCCAAGTGGTTTGGATTCAGTCGAGTTTACCCTTTCGTTCCGCCAGCGAACGCCTTGGCGCTGGCACAGGCAGCGTGGATCCACCCGATGGCAGCTCGCCCTTCTCCTCGAGAACCAACGCGATTTGTGATCGACGCACTCAGCGCGAGCCAACAGGAGCTCTTCGTGAACCAGTTCCTTCGCGCGATGCTCTTCACCGAGCTCCTCCTGCTGGTTGAGTTTGTCGAAGTGATGGTCCCAGTCACCTACTGTACGTCGACCATGCTGCGATAGGTGTATAGTCGATTGGGCGTCTTAAACCTTGTCCTCGCCATTGGGCTGTGCTTGTTTGTCTATCCTACCAGGCGCGTACTTGGTCGCGCTGATTCATCTGCCCAACCGCGTCTACTACCCGTACATGACCGACGTGGACGGCGAAAAGCTCCGTTCCACAATCCAGAGCGTGCTCCTGTACGCCACCATGGAGCTCGTCTCGTTCATCGCACTCACTGCCACGATCCGGCGACGCTTGCCCATCTCTGGCATTCACCAGTTGGCGTTCGTGCTGGAGAAGCATGCGGTGGGAATCCAGGCCAAGCTCACGTTCTGGGTGCTCTACGTGTTGCAGTCTACGCTCATCCATCTAGGTACGAAATCGTTTCTCTTCTTCGTGCCACAACATCTGCACTGTGAACAAGCTCTGGGTGCTTTCTTGATTCGACTAATAGGCGCCGATTACTCGTTCCAGTTTGCCTGGCTTCATCCACCAGCGTCACCCAGTCCATAGATCCTCTCGCGGCCTCCACAGCCCCAGCACAGCATATGGGGAGTGGTCCAGGACGTCGCAACCTGCATCAAGATCGCGACGTAGAGCGAGTGGAAGATCTCAGCGTTGATGATGCCGATCTTGGGCTTCATGTCCTCGACTTGCTGAACACTGCGGCTGATCCAGTTCTTGAACGCGAGCCAGCGACGGCACCCACACTAGCTGCATGGTCGTGGCTGTGAGTTGTGGCACCATGTGACGGAGCTGCGCTGTGACGAGGTGTTGATGAGCCAGCACTTCAGGGAGCCGCGCAGCCAGAACAAGGGACTATGGGCCAGACCCAAGCTCGGCGGTGCGAGAGGGAGCTCGGTCGTTAGCGAGGCGCACATTGATGCCAGGCGCACAGGCGCGGCCCTCCTTTCGCTTGCTCCTTGGGTGGTGGCGGGGGAGCGTTGACAACAGTGCCTCGCGCTGAGTGTCGAGGTGGGAATAGCTGTTCCCAGGCGCTTCTCTCGGCCTCCTTCCAGGCTTTGGTCGTGCGCGTCTTGCTCATAGACCGACGATGATGCAAGCACCGCAAATGGACGAGTCCGTCCGCAACAGAGTGGGATCAAAGATCTCAGAGGGATGCTGGTTTCCTGGTTATTTGTGTAAATAAGGTGAAGTCTTCCTTTCTCTCTTTGTTGTTGTTGCTTTGCCACTTCAAATTGCAACACGAAAGCGGAGAAGCACAAGCAGCATGAGCTCGACACTCGACATCAAGCTCAACCGCATCGACCGCATCTTCCGCCCGCATGTACGCATCTGATCATGTAGCCCCACTGCATGTGCGCATTGTCTCACACTCTACATGCACATGCGTATAGGAAGTGGTGCAGGGACAGGTGATCATCTCGTCGCCCAAGGGCTTCGCGCACCAGGGCATCGCCATGAAGGTCGAGGGCAGCGCGCGGCTGCAGGTGAGCGCCAAGAGCGCGGGGCTCTTCGACGCGTTCTACAGCACCGTGGCGCCCATGGAGCTCGTCTATCTGCACATCCCCGTGGCGCCGCCGGGCAAGGTGCCGTTCGGCATCACCAAGTTCCCCTTTGAGTTTGAGCTGCTGGGGAACGACAGCCAGCAACTCTTTGAGACGTACCACGGCGTCTACGTATCGGTCAAGTACGAGATCATCTGCGACTGCGTGCGCGGCATCATGAAGACGAACCTGCACAAGACCATGGAGTTCATCGTCGAAGTGCCGGTGCGTCTTGCCTGTTATTGTACGAGGCGATCTTTGGGTTCTTGCGTTGCGAGAATGCTAATTATGCTGACTGATGATACAGCTGAAAGAGCCATTGCGAGACGCGCCTGAGGAGTTCAGCATCACGCCCGAGACGCTCGAGAACGTGCGAAGGGTGCGTTGTGTGTAGTGCAGGAGTTACTACATGGTGACTCTTGACTGTAGGAAAACTAATGCGTGCCTATTGGATCTCGTTGTTACTCGGCAGCATAAGAGCGTGACGAATATCCCAAGTTTCCACATCACGGGGCGCATCCACCGCACCAACTGCCCCGTGAACCTGCCTTTCACAGGAGAGGTACCCATACCGCATCGTTAGCTGATGCATATTGATCTGCCTGAGCTATTCACTAATTCTCTAACGTGTGCTTCCGTTGCTCGAAGATCGTGGTGGAGCACGCGAGCGCGCCGATCAAGTCGGTGGAACTGCAGCTCATCCGCGTGGAGAGCGTGGCGCACGCCGAGGGCATCGCGAGAGATGGTGCGCTGGTATATAGTCCCTAGACTTGCTGCTGTTTGGCTTCGCTAACCGAGTGATGGTGATGGTACAGCGACGGAGATCCAGAACGTGCAGATCGGCTGGGGGGATGTCTCCCGCCAGCTAGCGATTCCGATCTACATGATTTTCCCACGCCTGTTCACTTGTCCGACGATGCTCGCGCCAAGTAAGCAAGCTGTACTGTTTCTTGTGTGTGTGGACTGTACGAGCGAGCTTTGCTGACGTTATTTGCTACGCTTGCTTTGTTGTGCTTGTTGCAGAGTTCAAGGTGGAGTTCGAGGCGAACATCGTCGTGCTCTTTGAGGACGGCAACATGATCACGGAGAACTTCCCCATCATGCTCTACCGCTAGCGCCCAGTGTCGTACTTGTTCATTCCAGAGCTGTATCTGTATATTCCAAAACTTGCCGAGGGCAAATTGACGTGCACACACAGGCCACAACCTGTCTCGCACGTTTGTTCCGACCGCTTGTAGTTGATGTGTGTTGCTCGTCTTGTCTGTGTGTTGCCTTTGGTGTTGCTGCTGTTGCGCTTGACTTGCTCGTTTGTTTACTTGGTGCGCTTGAAGATCTTGCTCACGAGCATCGTGAAGACGTCCGAGGGCATCTGCGTGACCTGCGCGATCTCGTCCGCGATCTGCGCATACGTCTCGTCCTCGTACGTGTGGTAGAGCGTCGTCAAGTCCAACTCGTTGTAGAGCTGCTTGACGGTCGCGATCGCCTGTGGGTCGCTCTTGCCGTAGTTGGCCTTCAGCACTTCCTTCTGCTCGGGCGTTGCACGCTCCAGCGCCTGCACGACGAGCCAGCTGCACTTGTTGTCCTGGATGTCCGTGCCGATCTTGCCGATCACTTGCGCGTCGCCGTAGCAGTCGAGGAAGTCGTCCTGGATCTGGAAATACTCGCCGATGCGCACGCAGATCTGCTTGGCGAGCGCGTGGGATGCGTCGTCCGTCACGCCGCTGAGCAGCATCGCGCAGGCCACCGAGAGGTAGAACGTGTAGTAGGCCGTCTTGAAGACCACGATCTTGCGGTAGCGCTCGAGCGTGAAGCGCGAGAGGTCCGGCTCGGCGTCCTGCGGCTGGGAGGTCAGGTCCAGCAGCTGCCCAAGCTCCGTGCGGTAAATGACCTTCGGATATAAGAGAGGTGGAGGTTCAAGTTGCAGTAGTGACAATTGGACAAGAAATAGAAAAAGGGAGGTTGGAGCTTACGTCGTGGAAGAGCTCGACGAGCTCCAGGTAGCAGGGCTCCGAGCGGAAGTGCTTCTTGAGGATCTGGAACACGAACGTCTCGAGCAGGAACGCGTCATTGATCGCGATCATCTTGACCTGAACGAAAAGAGGCGCACGCAGGGTCACATATCGCGGGTATGTTCTGAGTACCACTGCATAGCTCGTTCATGGAGGATGCAACATGGCAGGACTAGTTCATTACCTTTGGGTTGCGGTACCAGCACGGCTGGCCACGACGCGTGATGGAGTCGTCCATGATGTCGTCGGCCACGAGGAAGAACGCTTGGAGCTGAGTTGTATCACATTAAAGTGCTGGTTTGGATATCACCCACAAAGAGGAGCAATACGTATGCAGACGCTGGACGTACCCATTCGATGCACCAGCCGAGGATGCTGGCTTTGCGCTTGAGCTCCGGCGAGAGCTCGCCGTCCTTGGCGAGCGCCTGCGTGCTGCGCAACATAAGCAGATTGTATACGACATGACGGTCAACATCGCCAGTCAGTCAGCGAGCTACCCACTCCGCATCCCATTGATGCCTCTTCTAGCAAAGAACGCACCAGTGGATGACGCTGATGCCGCGGTTGAGCTTGCCGCCGATGCAGTTGTACTCAATGACCTAGTTGAACAGCACGCGCAAAGTGATAGCGAGTGTCAGAGAGTAGGTCATATATACATGGCGTGTGCGTCTGCGCTTGCTGCTAAGCGTGCGCACCTGGTCGACCCAGTCGATGGCCTCCTGCGGCATGCCGTGGTCGTCGCGCATGATCGCGAGCATGTCGTGCTTGAGCGTCCCGCACACGGCGATGAACTCTGCGCAGCCACACAAAGCACACAAGCAAGACACACGTCAGCGCGGCGCGTGTCTATACAGGGCTACTCGCTATCCCTACATCCCATGCAGACGCTGGCGCCACGCACCGTCGCGCTCCTGCTGCTTGTCCGCCATCTTCGTCGCTGCTTGTTTTTCGTGCGTGTTTGAAAAGTGAGCTCGCGGTTTTGTGGCTGAGGATACAAGTATTTTTCTTTAAAAATAGCCGACTATTTATTATCGTAAAAACACTTTGATCCAAAAGATATTTTTTCCCCCGAGACCACCTGAAGCCACATCAACCAAGGAAGCTCGAAGCCGTCGGTGTCGTTGCGCTCGCCCACTCAGTTGAGCTGCGCGGCCATATACAGCGCCCAGGAGCGCGAGAGCCCGTCGTCGAGCTGACAGGTCTGCAGCACCTGCACGGCGCTCGCGCGGTCGATGCGCGCGTAGTTGGCAAAGAGCAGCGAGAGCCACGGGTT
>JAASFQ010000552.1:0-19570 GCA_023333845.1 Globisporangium polare | reverse complement strand
TTTGGATCCCTTGAAGGCACACGCAGTTTCGTGACTTCATCGGTGCCACGATGCGGTGTAACTTTTCACTGCTGATAGCTCTTTTCCTCAACTCCTCACACGCATATCACATACAATAAGTATATCCCCAGCACATATGACGTCGCCCTCTTCAGCGATCAGATCAGCGGCGACCGAGCTGCTCGGTATGTTAATGGCAGAGAATACTGCCCGACATCAAGGGCGACTGGCGGTCGGTGACGTGAGCACCGCCGCGATCTTGCGCACGTCAAGCCCTTCTTTCCGCGCCTCGTCGAGCAACGCGAGCATGTCACTCTGCATACTTGCGGCTCGCGCTCTCTCCTGCTCGGCCTCGCTTTTGCTCTTCTCTTCGTCCAGACTCGAGAGCGCGAGCTGGTAGTGACAGCAAGTCACGTCAGTACTATTACAACAAGAAGCACAACAGCTCTTCATCGATTGACGCACCATCTCGACGAGCAGCTGGCACTTGAACTTCTCCATGTTGGACTCCTCCGTCATCCGCAAACACTTCTCTCTCAGTTGCGCGTTCTCCTTCTCCAAGACCTCGTTGCGCTCCTGCAGCACTCGCGCTCGCTCAGCAGACACCTGCATCGACGAGTGCTCTACAAACGGACAAACGCACACGACAATTAGGAGCTCGAAGTCACGCGTGAGACCAACACACACGCGCCACCGACGTTACCTAGCTCCCATTGTCCCGACGCGCCGATGGAGAGCGTTGCGCCGCCGAGCGTCAATCGGATTGGGATCTCGTTCATCGCAGCTGCGTTCGCCATCACGACCGGCTGCTGCTGCGCCACCGCCTGCGGTGAGTACACTGCTGACGATGAGGACGGTGGGCCGGAGCCTGTTGCAGCAGCAGCCGTCGTCGCCACTCTCAGCGGCGCGTCCTTCGCCAGGCTCGTCATTTGCTTTGTGTGAACCTCCAAAAGATCCAAAATCAGTGCAAGGCAAGATGGCGCAGCAAGTACAGTTGACCCTTTTGAAATTGCTAGATCTCGTATAGCAGGGGTTGGACTGCGATCCCCTGTATACAGCGATAAGCAATATCTCGCATCGAAGGTTTCCCCTCGTTTCCCCTTTGGCGGGCGCCACCCAGTGAAGGAAGCAACAAGCAGTGCGCGAATATCCATCGGAAGGTTGGTTATTGGGCCGCGCAGTTCGTTCCCTCTCTCTCTCTCTGTGAGTGTGGGAGAGTGAGAAAACAGGCGTAAAGTGAAGCACGCACGCATGCCGGCACCAGGAGGAGGAGCTCCCCCGCCGCCACCACCGCCGGTGGTCGGTGTGCACACGATGCAGCACGCGCAACAACAGCAGGCGCCGCGCGCGAATGGCGGCGCCGCTTTGAATGGCGCGCCGCGATCGGAGGAAGAGCGCAAGAAGGCGCTGGACGAGCGCAGCCGCCGGTGGTCCAAGATGAACGCGAAGCGCTACGGCGAGAAGCGCAAGTTCGGCTTCGTCGAGTCGGTCAAGGACGACATGCCCTCCGAGCACGTGCGCAAGATCATCAAGGACCACGGCGACATGAGCTCGAAGAAGTTCCGCCACGACAAGCGCGTGTACCTGGGCGCGCTCAAGTACGTGCCGCACGCGATCTTCAAGCTGCTCGAGAACATGCCGATGCCCTGGGAGCAGGTCAAGGACGTGAAGGTGCTCTACCACGTCACCGGCGCGATCACGTTTGTGAACGAGATCCCGTGGGTGATCGAGCCCGTGTACATTGCGCAGTGGGGCACCATGTGGATCATGATGCGCCGCGAGAAGCGCGACCGTCGCCACTTCAAGCGCATGCGTTTCCCGCCGTTCGATGACGAAGAGCCGCCGCTCGACTACGGTGACAACATCCTCGACATCGAGCCCTCGGAGGCGATCACCATGGAGCTGGACGAAGACGACGACGAAGCTGTGATCGAGTGGCTGTACGACTCGAAGCCGCTCATCGACAGTAAGTTCGTGAACGGCCCGAGCTACCGCAAGTGGCGCCTGCCCGTGCCAATCATGGCGAACCTGCACCGTCTCGCGGGTCAGCTGATCAGCGACTTGATCGACCCGAACTACGAGTATTTATTCGATAAGCAGTCGTTCTTCACCGCCAAGGCGCTGAATGTGTCGATCCCCGGAGGTCCGAAGTTCGAGCCGCTGTACCGCGACTTGGACGAAGACGACGAGGACTGGAACGAGTTCAACGACATCAACAAGATCATCATCCGCCACCAGATCCGTACCGAGTACAAGGTCGCGTTCCCGTTCCTGTACAACAGCCGTCCGCGCTCGGTGCACATCCAGCCGTACCACACGCCCGCGCTGTGTTACATCAAGGCGGAAGACCCGGATCTTCCCGCGTTCTACTTTGACCCGATTGTGAACCCGATCTCGCACTTCCGCGTGAACCGCCGCAAGGAGCAAGCGCACGCGGACGAAGAAGATGAAGACGACGAGGATTTCCAGCTGCCGATGGGCTTCAGCCCAATCTTGGCAGACGAGCCGCTGTACGACGCGAACACTGCGAACGGCATTGCGTTGTACTGGGCGCCGCGTCCGTTCAACCTGCGCACGGGCCGCACGCGTCGAGCGATCGATGTGCCTCTTGTGAACAAGTGGTTCCAGGAGCACTGTCCGCCAGGACAGCCGGTGAAGGTCCGTGTGAGTTACCAGAAGCTCCTAAAGTGCTGGGTGCTCAACTCGCTTCACCACCGTCCGCCAAAGGCGCTGAACAAGAAGTACCTGTTCAAGTCGCTCAAGTCGACCAAGTTCTTCCAGAGCACGGAGCTCGACTGGGTCGAGGCAGGTCTCCAGGTCTGTCGCCAGGGCTACAACATGCTGAACCTGCTGATCCACCGCAAGAACCTGAACTACCTGCACTTGGACTACAATTTTAACCTCAAGCCGATCAAGACGCTGACGACGAAGGAGCGAAAGAAGTCGCGTTTCGGTAACGCATTCCACTTGACGCGAGAGATCCTTCGCCTGACAAAGCTGATCGTTGATGCGCACGTGCAGTACCGACTCGGCAACGTCGACGCTTTCCAGCTTGCAGACGGTCTCCAGTACATCTTCGCTCACGTTGGCCAGCTCACGGGCATGTACCGCTACAAGTACCGCTTGATGCGCCAAGTGCGCATGTGCAAGGATCTGAAGCATCTCATCTACTACCGCTTCAACACGGGTCCAGTCGGCAAAGGTCCGGGCTGTGGCTTCTGGGCTCCAGGCTGGCGTGTGTGGCTGTTCTTTCTGCGAGGCATTGTGCCGTTGCTCGAGCGCTGGTTGGGCAACTTGCTTGCTCGTCAGTTTGAAGGACGTCACTCGAAGGGCATTGCGAAGACCGTCACGAAGCAGCGTGTGGAGAGTCACTTTGACCTCGAGCTTCGTGCTGCTGTGATGCACGACATCCTCGACATGATGCCTGAGGGCGTGAAGGTGAACAAGTCGCGAACGATTTTGCAGCACTTGAGTGAAGCATGGCGCTGCTGGAAGGCGAACATCCCGTGGAAAGTGCCTGGTCTCCCTGCGCCGATCGAGAACATGATCTTGCGCTACGTGAAGTCGAAGGCGGATTGGTGGACGAACGTCGCCCACTACAACCGTGAGCGTATCAAACGTGGTGCGACTGTGGACAAGACGGTGTGCAAGAAGAACTTGGGACGCTTGACTCGTTTGTGGTTGAAGGCTGAGCAAGAGCGTCAGCACAACTACCTGAAGGATGGTCCGTACGTGTCCGCGGAAGAAGCCGTCGCTGTCTACACGACGACTGTCCACTGGTTGGAGAGCCGCAAGTTTGCTCCGATTCCGTTCCCTCCTCTCTCGTACAAGCACGACACGAAGCTGTTGATTCTCGCTCTGGAGAGACTGAAGGAAGGTTACTCGGCGAATAGCCGACTGAACCAGTCGCAGCGTGAAGAGCTTGGGCTGATCGAGCAAGCGTACGACAACCCCCACGAAGCTCTGTCCCGCATCAAGCGTCACTTGTTGACCCAGCGAGCATTCAAGGAGGTGCACATCGAGTTCATGGATCTGTACAGCCACTTGCTCCCGGTGTACGACATTGAGCCATTGGAGAAGATCACGGACGCATACCTCGACCAATACCTGTGGTACGAAGCCGACAAGCGTCACTTGTTCCCGTCGTGGATCAAGCCTGGCGACTCGGAGCCTCCACCGTTGTTGGTGTACAAGTGGTGCCAGGGAATCAACAACCTGCACAACGTGTGGGAAACGTCGGAAGAGGAGTGCGTTGTGATGCTCGAGACGAAACTGGAGAAGGTGTACGAGAAGATCGACCTGACGCTGCTGAACCGACTGCTGCGTCTGATTCTGGATCACAACATTGCAGACTACATGACGGCGAAGAACAACATCGTGCTCGCGTACAAGGACATGATGCACACGAACTCGTACGGTCTCATCCGAGGTCTGCAGTTTGGCTCGTTCATTTTCCAGTACTACGGTCTCATCCTGGATCTGTTGCTGCTTGGTCTCACTCGCGCGACTGAGATTGCTGGACCCCCAGAGCTCCCGAACGACTACCTGTCGTTCAAGGACACGGCGTCGGAAACGCGTCACCCGATTCGCCTCTACACGCGCTACATCGACCGCATTTTCGTGCTCTTCCGATTCGATTCGGAGGATGCGAGAGACTTGATCCAGCGCTACTTGACTGAGCACCCGGACCCGAACAATGAGAACGTCGTCGGCTACAACAACAAGAAGTGCTGGCCTCGAGACGCGCGAATGCGCTTGATGAAGCACGACGTCAACCTCGGTCGAGCGACGTTCTGGGACATGAAGAACCGTTTGCCGCGATCGATGACCACGCTCGACTGGGATAGCAGCTTCGTGTCTGTGTACTCCAAGGACAACCCGAACCTGCTGTTTAACATGAGCGGGTTCGAAGTGCGCATCTTCCCGAAATGCCGTGCCGTCGACGAAGACTTTACGCACAAGGACGGTGTTTGGATCTTGCAGAACGAGACAACGAAGGAGCGTACTGCGCAGGCGTACTTGCGAGTTGATGACGAGTCGATCAGATCGTTTGAGAACCGCATTCGACAGGTGCTGATGTCTTCGGGCAGCACGACGTTCACGAAGGTCGCAAACAAGTGGAACTCGGCGCTTATCGGTCTCATGACGTACTTCCGAGAGTCTGTTGTTCAGACGCAAGAGCTGCTGGACTTGCTGGTGAAGTGCGAGAACAAGATCCAGACACGTATCAAGATCGGTCTCAACTCGAAGATGCCGTCTCGTTTCCCTCCAGTCGTGTTCTACACGCCAAAGGAGCTTGGTGGTCTCGGCATGCTCTCGATGGGCCACGTGCTGATTCCGCAGTCTGACCTGAGGTACTCGAAGCAAACCGACGGCGGCGGTGTTACACACTTCCGTTCCGGTATGTCGCACGAAGAAGACCAGCTGATTCCGAACTTGTTCCGCTACTTGCAGCCATGGGAGTCCGAGTTCATCGACTCGCAGCGCGTGTGGGCGGAGTATGCGCTGAAGAGACAGGAAGCCAATGCGCAGAACCGACGCCTGACGCTTGAAGATCTCGAAGACTCGTGGGATCGTGGGATCCCTCGTATCAACACGCTGTTCCAGAAGGATCGTCACACGCTCGCGTACGACAAGGGCTGGCGCGTACGAACGGATTTCAAGAAGTACCAAGTGTTGCGTCAGAACCCATTCTGGTGGACCCACCAGCGTCACGATGGCAAGCTGTGGAACCTCAACAACTACCGCACGGATATGATCCAGGCGCTTGGTGGTGTTGAGGGCATCTTGGAACACACGCTGTTTAAGGGCACGTACTTCCCGACCTGGGAAGGTTTGTTCTGGGAGAAGGCATCGGGCTTCGAAGAGAGTATGAAGTACAAGAAGCTGACCAACGCACAGCGCTCGGGTCTCAATCAGATTCCGAACCGTCGCTTTACGCTGTGGTGGTCGCCGACGATCAATCGCGCGAACGTGTACGTGGGTTTCCAGGTGCAGTTGGATCTGACGGGTATCTTCATGCACGGTAAGATCCCGACGCTGAAGATCTCGCTGATCCAGATTTTCCGAGCCCACTTGTGGCAGAAGATCCACGAGTCGCTCGTCATGGACTTGTGCCAAGTGTTCGACCAAGAGCTGGACGCGTTGGAGATCGAGAACGTGCAGAAGGAGACGATCCACCCTCGCAAGTCGTACAAGATGAACTCGTCGTGTGCGGATGTGCTGCTGTTCGCCGCCTACAAGTGGCAGGTGGGCCGTCCAACATTGTTGCACGACACGAAGGACAGCTACGATGGCACGACAACGACCAAGTATTGGATCGACGTGCAGCTTCGTTGGGGTGACTTCGACTCGCACGATATTGAGCGTTACTCTCGTGCCAAGTTCTTGGACTACACGACCGACAACATGACCATCTACCCGTCGCCAACGGGTGTGCTGCTTGCCGTCGACCTGGCGTACAACCTGTACAGTGGCTACGGCAACTGGTTCCCAGGCTGCAAGCCGCTGATGCAGCAAGCGATGGCGAAGATCATGAAGGCAAACCCTGCGCTGTACGTGCTGCGTGAGCGCATTCGCAAGGGACTGCAGCTGTACTCGTCGGAGCCGACGGAGCCGTACCTCTCGAGCCAGAACTACGGCGAGCTCTTCTCGAACCAGATCATCTGGTTCGTGGACGACACCAACGTGTACCGCGTGACGATCCACAAGACGTTCGAGGGCAACTTGACGACGAAGCCGATCAACGGCGCGATCTTCATCTTCAACCCTCGCACGGGTCAGCTCTTCCTCAAGATTATTCACACGTCCGTGTGGGCGGGCCAGAAGCGTCTCGGTCAGCTGGCGAAGTGGAAGACTGCGGAAGAAGTAGCGGCGCTCATTCGTTCGCTTCCCGTGGAAGAGCAGCCCAAGCAGATCATTGTGACGCGCAAGGGTATGCTCGACCCACTGGAGGTGCACTTGCTGGACTTCCCCAACATCGTGATCAAGGGCAGCGAGCTGCAGCTGCCGTTCCAGGCGTGCCTTAAGGTAGAGAAGTTCGGCGACTTGATCCTCAAGGCCACGGAGCCGCAGATGGTGCTCTTTAACATCTACGACGACTGGTTGAACACGATCACGTCGTACACGGCGTTCTCGCGTCTGATCCTGATCCTGCGCGCGCTGCACGTGAGCAACGACCGCACCAAGGTGATTTTGCGCCCGGACGCGGAGACGACGACGCAGGCGCACCACATCTGGCCGTCGCTTACGGACGAGCAATGGCTCAAGGTGGAGGTGCAGCTGAAGGACCTGATCCTGGGCGACTACGGCAAGAAGAACAACGTGAACGTGGCGTCTTTGACGCAGTCGGAGATCCGCGACATCATCCTGGGCATGGAGATCTCGGCGCCGTCGCTGCAGCGCCAGCAGGTGGCCGAGATCGAGAAGCAGGCGCGCGAGCAGAGCCAGCTGACGGCTGTGACGACCAAGACGACGAACGTGCACGGCGACGAGCTCGTGATCACGACCACGAGCCAGTACGAGCAGCACTCGTTCGCGTCCAAGACCGACTGGCGCGTGCGCGCGATCTCGGCGACGAACCTGCACCTGCGCACGAACCACATCTACGTGTCATCGGACGACATTCGCGAGACAGGCTTCACGTACGTCTTCCCGAAGAACGTGCTGAACAAGTTCATCACGGTCTCGGACCTGCGCACACAGATTTGTGGGCTGATGTACGGCGTGAGCCCCCCGGACAACCCGCAGGTGAAGGAGATCCGGTGCATCGTGATGCCGCCGCAGCTGGGCACGCACCAGAGCGTGACAGTGCCGATCCAGATGCCGCAGCACGAGTACCTGGACGGCATGGAAGCGCTCGGGTGGATCCACACGCAGCCAAACGAGCTGCCGCACCTGCCGCCGCAGGACGTGACGTTCCACTCGAAGATCATGTCGGAGAACGCGTCGTGGGACGGCGAGAAGGCGATCGTGATCACGTGCAGCTTCACGCCCGGGTCGTGTTCGCTCACAGCCTACAAGCTCACGCCCGCAGGCTACGAGTGGGGGCGGCAGAACAAGGACAGCGGCGCCAACCCGGCCGGCTTCGCGCCGACGCACTACGAGAAGGTGCAGATGCTGCTCTCGGACCGCTTCCTGGGCTTCTTCATGGTGCCGGACGAGGACGTGTGGAACTACAACTTCATGGGCGTGAAGCACAACACGGGCATGAAGTACGACCTCAAGCTCGGGAACCCGAAGGAGTTCTACCACGAGATCCACCGCAAGACGCACTTCATGAACTTCAGCGCGCTCGAGGCTGTGGACGAAGCCAGTGGTGACGCGGCGCTCGAGGAGGAGCAGCAGAACGTCTTTGCATAGGAAGCGGGAATGGCAGCGCTGAAGCCGGCGAGCGGATGACGTCGCGATGGTGGACATTCGATGTTAACACGGTCAGAGCCCCTGTTCCGACACCGTGAGATGGGGACTGACGACTCGTGATCGTGTCACTGGTGACGGACGACACCAGGCATTCGGCAGTAAACGATCAAATCCAATACGCTCTCACTTGTATCTATCCCAGTCGCGTCGCCTGGCGTCATCAGCGCCATGGATGACCTCGCGAAGTCGTCGAGTCTTGGTGAGAAAAATCCTGAGCATTCTGGTTCACACGTTTTATTAGATACAAATATCTTCAAATTACACTAATTTGTGGATATCCAAAGACTTTTTATCCTAAAAAGAAGAGCAATAGAAGTAAAAGGTACATATTTACACTAATTTGTTCTACCAGATTGGTAAAATGCTCGCCTCGTTCCCCCATCGATCGACCCCTCTCTTGCTCCAGCTCTCTCACACAAAAAACAACCGAGGCGCAAAGGGGAAAGAAGCGCAGGTATGAGAGGCGTCTGCATGCGTGTGTGTGAGGGTTTATTAGAGAGAGGGCCGCGGCCTGTGCATACGCGTCTATGAGCCGTTACATGTGCACACGTCGAAGCACTCGTCTCTGCGTGCGCGCCTGCGTGGTGGTGGCGTTGCGCAGAGAGAAAGAGAGAGAGAGAGAGAGAGAGAGAGAGGGCGAACGACGCGATGGACGTGGGGGAGGGCGATCCTTGTGCAACAACAGACAGAGCGCGCAGGTTTCTCCATGGAGATGGATGGATACATGAGAAGAGAGCGGGCGGTTAAGGAATGGTGATACTGTGTGCTGATTATTTGTATGATGCGTAGGCTTTTGTAGACTCGTGAAGCATGTGGGGCGAGTCGCGTGGGAAAGAGAACAAGTCGTCGCTCGCGCATCGCGCGCAGCAGAAATACAAGTGCGCACATATTCTTCCAAACTGCCGAGCTGGCTGTCTACCGTGTTGCTTATTGCGAATCTCCTATGCTTACATGTTGCTCGTCTTGTGATGCTGCGTATCGAATTTGTAGCGCCGGCAAGTACGTGGAGGCGATCGACGCGCTGCAGAAGCTCGCGGAGGAGATCGCGCCGGAGCGAGACTCGAAAGTGCAGCACAACCTGCTGCTCGCGGGCTTCGTCGCCGGCAACACGGCGCCGAAGGAGCTGGAGCTCAGTCTGCGCAACTTGCTGAGCTCGATTCTGGACGCGGCGGACAAGAAGGTGGACGCCGGTGCGGACTACGAGGTCAAGTTTGCCGCTGAGCGTGAGTCGGCGTTCATCCGGTACAACCTGGCGGCGTGCCTCTTCCACCAGAAGCAGTACGCCGCCGCGAGCTCGGTGCTCGAGTCTGTGATGCGCAAGATCGAGCCGATCGACGAGCGCGTGGCGATGCACGTGTGCTTTTTGTACCTGGACATCATCCTGCACAGCGCGCGCGGGTGCGTCACGACCGAGCACGAGCGTCTATCGACGCTCAAGAAGGCGCAGTCGATCCTTGCGTACTTGGAGAAGCCGCACCGCTTTAACGGACAGCTCGAGCACCACGACGCGTCTAGCGACGCCGCTGGCGGCAACAGCAGCAGCAACGCTAGCAGCGGCAATGCAGTGGAGACGGAGCAGCAGCGCAAGAACCGCCTGGACGTGACGGAGTTCCGCTTCCGCCTGCACCTGTACAAGGCCAAGTTCGTGCTGCTGGAAGGGAACCTCAAGACCGGCAAGAAGGAGGTCAAGTCGGCGCTCGAGATTTTCCAGAAAGAGATCAAGTCGCGCGAGCGACTCGACGAGGTGGCCGCTGCGATCGCTGTTGGCGGCGGCGCGGCGTCCACGGCGCTCGCTTCGACGTGGGACAAGACGTCGACGGCGATCAGCCACCCGTCGCTGTCTGTGCAGAACTCGACCGCTCTGTTTCTGAAGGCGAACCTCGAGTATTTAAGAAAGAACTACAAGAAGTGCGTCAAGCTGCTGGCCTCGTGCTCGCAGGAGGCCGTCGACGAGGTACGACCCTGGGTTTATGTTGTTATGAGCTGAGTATGGGCGTCGCGACTGACTCTGTTGTGATTGTGTGTGTGTTGCTGCGCAGAGTGTGTTCTTGAACAACATGGGGTGCATCCACTTCCAGATGGGACAGCGGAAGGCCGCGCATTCGTATTTCTCCCGAGCGCTAGAGGCTTCGGGGAAATCCAAGAGTTCGCACGCTGCCGATGGAGTTGTGATCACTGTGAGTCACGCGCTTTGCTGCCTTTTTTGTGTGTGTATTGCAATCTGATGGCGAAAGCTTTGCTTCATGTGTCCATCACAGAGCTCGTCGCAGTTTGAGATCCTGTACAACAACGGCGTCCATCTTCTCCTGCAGGGCGAGTACTCGCTAGCGTTCCGGTGCTTCCACGCGTCCTCGCGCCTGTTCTTCAACCGTCCAAAGCTGTGGCTGCGCATGGGCGAGTGTTGCACGGCGGCATTCGCACAGCAGCAGAAACTAGCGGCCGTGGCAGGAAACAAGAGCGGTCTGATCCAGGGCATCATCGGTTCGGGCTCGCATCGACGCGTGCTGCTACCCACGAGCATCCCGTCGTCTGCGTCGCAAGATATCGAGCTGCCAGAGAAGTGCGGAAAGCTGAACCAGTCCCAGAGTGCCCAGGCGAATGCGGCGAACGGTTAGTAGAGAATGAAGCGGAAGTTGTTGCTGCCATGATAGGTCTGCAAGTATCTAACCAGAGATTCTGCTTTCCCAGGTGCACCGAAGATGAACCTGCCGTTCGCGGCCAAGTGCTTCAAGAACGTGGTGCTGCTCTGCAATCAGCTACAGGAACTGGCGAATGCCAACGAGGACAGTGCGACAGCCGCAGCTAGTGCAGATGGCGAGGCCGCTGGTGACTCGGCAGCTCTGAGCATGGAATCGCTGGACACGCTGCGTCAGAAGGCGCTGGTGAACCTCTCGTATGTCTATTTGTCCATGTACGAGCCGCAGCTGGCGATCACGAGTGCGAAGGAGCTGCTGGCGCTTCCGACCTGTTCGCGATCCAATCGGTGAGTCAATTGACTGCACCTGACTGACTCGGCGCTACATGAAATGCTTGGAGCCCACTAACCTTGTAATGACCAATGTCGACAGATTCCTGGCACGCTCGTATGCGGCCGAAGCCTTGTCCATGCTCTCTCGTGCCGCAGAGGCGACTGAGGCGCTGCAGTCGGAGCGAGACCTCTTGGCTATGGCAGAAGACTACGCTCATGAAGCCAAGATCCAGGTACGCGAGGCCTGAATGAACGCCATCATCGTTCGTATCGGTGTTGGTTGTTAACGTTTGACTCTCTACGTGTGTCTCTTTGCAGCCGTCTCGAGCGCGCTCCGGAGTGCACGTGAACAACGCGACGACGCTCATTCTGCAGGGCCGCATGTCGGAGGCCGAGGAGAGCGTCACACGCGCTGTGCGTGAGAACCCCAACTGCCGTGAGTCGCTGGAGCTGCTGGTGTACGTGCTACTGAAGAAGGGCGACACGAAGAAGGCCGCGCGGGTCCTGAAAGAAGCCCAGGTCGCGCAGTAGCCTTCCCACGCGACAGCGACACTTTTGCGCCACATGCCACACAGAGTAGGCAGGCAACCTGTGAGCGAGTGGTTTGTTTGATAGCGTCGGTCGGTCGCCCAGCGTGATTGCGAGAGAAAGAGAGAGAAAGGAGAAGTGACATTTCCAGTTGTGGGCATGTTTTTGTAAGGCGAACGTGAATCGAAAGCATACGAAAGCTTCCAGCATTGATGACGAGTGACACAGTCTCGAACGATTTCTTTCCATCTGAAGCAGGCAGCCGATCTTCACCGGCATCGATAGGAACAAGGTGAAGAAAATCCTTCGTGAAGTTGCTCTTCTTTTGTATCTGCGTTTTAGTGTCTCATTCCTAACTAGTGTGCCGCACGCCGCATCGAGATCGGAAAGGCAAAGCACAGCTCGAGAGTCCGTCCATCCACTCCACTCCAGCTTCTCTCTTCTCTTCTCCGCTGCGCTGACGCTCGTCCTTTTTTGCTCTAACTACCAGACTTTGTCGTTTGCCGCGTGTCGTTCGAGAGAAGAAGAGGAGGAGGCGAACCCAGCGACCTCAGCTTCCTCAATCAATCCCCATCGTCGCGCGTCAGAGCACATTATATATCAGCCTGTCTGTCGCGGTGTGGTCTCTCTCTCTGTGTCTCGCTCTGCTGATCGCGTGTGCTTGCTCAGGGTCCCAACCGCTGCTTAGTCCGCGCGAGCTCCGGTCGCACCCTCGACCTTGCCGCCGCGGCGACTGCCCTTCTCGCGACGGTCGCTGCGCGGTGCGGCACCGCTACCTTTGCCTGCGTTGCCGCCGTTGGCGGACGCACCGGCACCACCGTTCTCGCGGCGCTCCTTGGTCTCGTCACGCTCCTTGCGCTCGCCGCCCGTGCGGCCACCTCGGGCTCCTGGGCCACGGCCGCCGCCACGTCCACCGCGCGAGGTGGTGGCGTCACCTCGGAATCCGCTGCGTTGGTCTGCAGAGTCAAGAATAAAGAACTCAGGTAAGTTTTACTGGTCGCCATGCATAAAAGACAGAGTCTGCAGAGCTCTTCGTACCTTTGCGGTCGGTGCGCTCGTCCACGATGAGCGTCTTGTCGAAGAGCTTGAACTCGCTGGTCTCGGCGAGCGCCGCGCGCTGGCTCTCTTGCTCGAAGAAGTCCACGAACGCGTAGCCGCGCGCACCCACGATGTTCACGTTCGCGATGGCGCCGTAGCCCTTGAAGAGCTCACGCAGGTCGCTCTCCTTGGCCTGCGCGGGCACGTCCTTGATGTACACACTGTGCCAATGGTTATCAGACATACTGGGAGTTAGCAACATGATCCAGACCAAACGCACACTATAACTGCATCGCACCTGTGGTAGCGGATCTTCTCCTTCGGGGCCGAAGCGGGGGCGTCCGACGCCGCCTTGGCTGCCTTCGGGGACGAGGCAGGAGCTGGCGCCTGCTTGGCTGGGGTCGCACCCGACGCCGCAGCGGCAGAGGCCGCAGTGGCCACAGCCGCAAGCGCTGGCGCAGACTTCGCAGCCCCGCCGGTGGACGCTGGAGCGCTCGGCGTGACGGCCGCCGAGAAGAGCGACGCCCACGACGTCGGAGCCGCTGGCACTGGAGCCGGAGCTGGCGACGCCGCTGCCGCCTTCACGGTTGTCTTGCTCGCGGCAGTTGGCGAGAGCACCGCCGCAGCCGCGGCAGTCGGGACGGCCGCAGACGCCTTTGGCGACGCAGGCGCATCAGGCGAGGCGGGCTTCTTGTCAGCCGCTGGCGCGCTCTTCTTCACGGGCGAAGCGTCGCGTGGGGCCGACTTTGGCGCCGTGGAAGTCTTCACTGGCGACTGGGTCGCCGGAGGGGTCTTGACCTTCACAGGCGACAGTGGCGTTGAAGCAGCAGGAACGGCAGCTGGCGCGGGGGACGCCGGCGTCTTCTCCTTCTTCGCCACAGGCGTCGACACAGCAGCAGCAGCTGGGGCCACAGCCTTCACTGGCGACGCTGGCAGCTTGGCTGCAGGCGACTGTGCCACGGGCGTGCCAATGGCCGCCTGGGGCTTCTTAGTGTCCTTCCCAGTCGCCTTAGCAGCCGCTGGGGCGCCAGCCGCAGCCGACTCGGCGCCCGCGAGACTCGCCGGCGAGGCGCCCGGGAGCTCGAGGAAGCGCAGACAGTCGTTCAGCACGAAGTAGCCCTTGGGCTGCGTGGCCAAGAAGAACGTCTGCACGAAGGGCTTGGGCACGATGTTGTCGACGAGCGTCATGACGCCCGTGACGAGCACGAAGACGCCGCCGCTGTGCGAGGCCTGGCAGTCGATCGAGCCGATCTCGAGGTCCACGCGCGCGCCGGCGTAGCCGCGCTTGAGGATCTGCTCGTTGATGGCCTTCTGGCCCGCGATGGGCTCCTGCATCTGCGAGCCGTTCGTGTGGCTCCAGCGCGACTCGTCCTTGTAGAACCGGTGCAGGCTCTGCGGCTCCTTGGCCAGCAGCTGGTAGTACTGGCGCATGAACGTGTTGCCCACGATGGACGGGTGGTAGTTCTCCTCCTTGGACGTCGTCTCCGGCATGTTAGCTGCTGCTGAGGGGTGAGAGTTGCTTGCGCGTGCTTGCGGCTTGCTCGTTTGGTTCTTGTTTGGGCCTGCGGTGCTTGTTGCGCGCTTTTCGGTCGGCCCCCCTTGCTTTTTTGGCTCGCAAGTTGCTGGCGTTTGTCGCTGTTGTTGTTTGTGGGGAGATCGCTTGCCGCGGGGCACCTTCGCGCAACATGCACGATCTTTTTCTTCCTCTGACTGGCCTGTTTTTACCCCGGGAAAGCGGGCGGGTCAAATGCTGGTGGGAATATTGGTGCCCACCACATATCACACGACAGAAGCGAAGCCGCCTGTGTGTGTGTGTGTGTGTGTGAGAGAGAGAGAGAGGCTGACGCGTGCATTCGATGGCGCCAACAGAGCCTGGACAGCGCAGCAGGGCCAGAGTTTTCACGTTGGCCGAGGCCGGCTTCCCATGAGACGCGACCACAAAAAGATCTGGAGATCTTGCCTTCAGCTTCAACCTGAGACACAGCCAGCCAGGCAAAGCAAGTCCCGCCATGGCCACCAGCCAGTCAGCCAGCCAGTCAACACGAGGGACGCGTAATGAAATAGGCTGAGATTCTCCATCAGTTCTCTTCAGAGTCGCACACTTCGAAGCGGACCAGAGTGTTCACAACCCGCCAGGCTGATGATTCTCGACTTGGTCGTGCGTCCGTGGCCAACCTTTTGAAAGAATCCCGCTCCGCTTAAATGACGCTCACGACGATCGGGATGACCACCGCGGCGAGCACGAGCAGGAACACGAGCACGCAGATGAGGTACTTGTGCTGGGCCTCCTTCTGCAGGCGGCGCGCGTGCTGCAGCTCATTAACCCCATTGCCGATCTCAATCCTTATATTCTCGACCTTGTGTTGGATCTGGTCCACTCCTTTGCCCTGCTCCACGATGGCCGCGCTCACGGTCTGGAAGAGCTGCTTGACGATCACGGCCTCGGTCGCGATCTGCCCGGCCTCGGCCACCTCTTCCTTGGCGCGCTGCAGGTCCACGCTCGTGACCTGGGAGCTTGAGAGAAAGTCGGCATCGCAGAGCTGCTCGCGCCGCGCGGCGCTCTCGCGCTGCACTTTCTGGAGCTGCTGCATCACCTCGACGTACTCGCGCTGCACGCTGCGGAACTGCTTGTCGTGCGCGAATTCCTTCTTGTGCTCCTGTAAAAAGCTCGCGAGCGCCTGGTACTGCGAAGTCGCGGCCTCGAGCTTGGGGGTCACCTTGGCGGCATAGTCGGCCTCGCGCTGGAGCTCTTGAGCGTTTGATGAAGAGACGAGAGATGAGATCTCGGTCACGAGCGCGTGCAGCAGAGGCAGCGCGCGGGCGGCGTCGGCGAGCGACGCGATCGCTTCGGCGGGGCTCTCGCCCATGCTTGCGATGGGCTCCTTGGGGTGGGGTGATGCTTTGTCTTCCATAACTTGCTGCCGACAAGGCGCCACGAGTTGATGCATTTACTCGGCAGCTCCTCATCTTGTCTCACACAATAGGACGCCGCTAATAGAGAGAGCGGGGGGGGACAATGGCAGACTCAGGACACTGAGGCAAGGATTCGCATTGCGCTCAAGAATAGCTCCAAGCAGCTTCGCGAAGCGCATCCGCATGCTGCCTCCGAATGCGCCGGGCTCCGGAGGATTCTCATATTAATAGCGAGACTCGAGAAATGGGGATGCATGCGGTGGGCGTCTGGCTCGCTCGCTCATGCGTGTCCGCTTATTATGGGTTTCGCTCGCTTCGTATTTATACGCGTGGCTCGCAAGCAGCCATCAGCTCAGCTCTCAGCGCGTCAAAAGGAGAGCTTGGCAGTCTCAGCCCTTGCCAGCGCCTGTGGGACAGCGCCAGGCGAGTTAGTTGAGGACTTTCGCCCTGCTTCGCTCTTCGACCTTCCTCTCTATTTATTAGCCATCTACCAGCCAGCCTGCCAGTCAGCGCTCTCATAGGTACCTCAACCCAAGATGCCGGCGCTGCTGAGTGAGCCCAAGGCCGCCGCCCATGTGGACGAGCACGAGGGCAAGACGCTGACCAAGAAGAAGAGCGTCATGGGGCGTCTCAAGTCCAAGATCTCGAGCACGCTGGGCAAAGGCGGCCGCAAGAAGTCCTTCGTGGACACGTCGCCGACCGACAGTGACCTCAAGAAGGAACAGGCCAGTAGCTCTGCGATTGGCTCACCAGCCGTGAATCTTGCTGGCGGTGGTCGTCCAAGCGAGCCTGAGACGTCAGTGGACCAACAGGAGGACGTCTCATCCGATCACCAGCAGCGTGAGGACAGTGTGAGCAAGCACGCGGCTCAAGTGGCGGAGATCGAGCCATTCGACGCCAAGCTCATCGACGACGACTACGTAGACGACGATGACGATGAAGAGGAAGAGCTAAGACGCAATGGCGGTGGTGGCGGTGAGGAGAAGCCACCGGTCCCAGCAGCGCACGACTATTACCATCAACAGGACCAACAAGAGCAGGCCCAGCAGCAGGATGCCGAAGAGGTCTTTGCGGCTGACTACAAAGGTGGCGCGGACGAGGCGAACGACTACTCGGAGGACGAAGACGAGGACGAAGACGAAGAGAAGCTCGAAGTCTTTCATGAGCCCGGGAGCAGTCAAGACAACGATAGAGGCAACCAGCAGCACTCGAGTCATGAGAGCCTTCACCAGCATCTGGAGTCCGAGTCTGGACCTGGCGCCATGGACCTCGTGGTCGTTGGGCTCTCGCCGCACAAGCTCATTCGACCAGAGGTGGCTGCTCAGCCAGCACCACCACAGCCTTCTCCAGTCAAGAAACAAGCGCCAATATCCCCAGTTGTCAAGCCTCAGCCTCAAGTGGTCGCTTCACCACGCGAGCCTGCAGTTGCGGTTGCTGAGCCAGCGCAACTTGGAGCGATCGAGAACAAAAGAGAGACCGAGCAAGAGCTGCCGTTCAAGCCCAAGCGGCGAGGCGGCATCAAGGTCGACCTGCAACAGGACGATGGTGAGAACAACGGTGCACTGGAGCGGCAGGTGCTCAAGGCCGCGCCGCAGTTCTCCTCGCGACCGGTTTCTAAACTCAAGAACAAGAAGACCGAGCGAGCTGCTGTGGCCTCGCCTGAGAAACAACAACAGCAGCCGCTGCTGAGCGACTTCCAGTTTGGCTCCGAGCCGGTGTCCTCATCAGCGTCACGGTCCTCGGCCTCTTCCACTACTACGAACCCATCAGCGAAGCGTCGTGGGGCGACCTGCAGCGCGCTCTCGCCCTCGACGGTCGTTGCGCCTCGCAAGTCGTTCAAGAGCGACGATCACGAGCCCAATAGTAGCAGTGGTGGTAGTGGCTTCAGTGCGCCCATGCCCAGTCCAAACAAGAAGATGATGATGTCGTCCTCGCGCTCATCCTCATCGTCCTCCTCATCAAAGGCCATTGGCAGCGGTGAGACACTCGAGGGGATCAAGGAAGAGGACAAACACTCTTCCTCTTTATCGTCCACCGAGCGTCCACCGTCGTCCCCGCGCAAAGTGTCCACTTCGAAAAGACGTTCGTCAATGATGATGATGGAAGCGCCCATCCTCGCCTCGGCATTCATCGGGTCAGCGTCCTCCGAAGAGCCCGCGAGCCACGACGAAAACCACCAACGCAGCACTAACGGCGACAACGAGATCGAAGAGGAGGACGATAACGTCCACATCCAGAAGACAACCGCGTTTGTATTCGACGTCGGCGCGGCGATCACGCAGGAGTTTGGCGAGCGCATCGCGCGCTTGCTGGGCGCTGACCCGTGGGGCGACCGCCAGGACGGCTTCGACTCGATCCAGTACGTGATCAAGAAGGCGGATCTGGCGACGCAGAAGAACCGGCGCGAGCTCTTCTGCGCGGCCGTGGCGGCGATCCAGGGCGGTGTCGAGGACCGCGTCGCACCGGTGGTGTACTGCGCGCTCGAGTGTCTGCGCACGGTGCTCAAGGAGTTCGCACCCGTGTTGGACCGGTCGTTCCTCAAGTACCCACCGACGAACGAGCAGCTCTCGGCGCTCGTCAAGTCGCTCACGCTCAAGCTGGGCGACTCGAACAAGCGCACGCAGCGCGAGACGTCGCAGGCGCTGCTGCGCGTCGCCAAGCAGAAGAAGCTGCGCACGCTGCCGCACGTTCTGTTGCACCTGAGCGCCAAGGAGGTCTCGCCGCGGCTGCAGGTGGACACGCTGCGGCAGCTCGTGAGCAGCCTGGGCGTGGACTCGAAGAACGGCCTGAGCCTCGATGTCGTGATGCAGTTTGCGATCCCGGCGCTCAAGATCGCGGAGGAGAAGACCCGCAAGGCCGCCGTGGAGCTCATCGCGGACCTGCACATGCTCAGCGGCCAGGCCGTGAACGCGCAGCTCAATGGGATCAAGCCCGAGATGCTCCGCGTGATCAACCGCCGCGTCGACGAGCTCATCGCGAAGCGCGAGCAGGAGAAGGCGGCCGCGCAGAGCACGAACCAGGCCGAGGAAGCAACGGAGAGCGGCGGCGGTGAGGACGACCTGGAGAAAGGTGCAGAGCTCGTGGCTGTGCCCATCGAGGAATCCAAGAAGGTCGTCGCGTTGATCGAGGCCCAGTTGCAGCAGGCGGCTGGCGTGATTGGCCCCGTCGCCTGGCGCAAGCTCGAGAGCAAGACGTGGAGCGACCGCAAGGAGGCGCTCGTGGACATCGAGAAGGTCATGACCGAGGCGAAATCCGACCTGCGCGACGCCAAACCGGCCTTCGACAGCGTCATCCAGCTCAACTTTCTGGCCTACTGCATCACGGTGCACAAGTGTCTGGGCGACAGCATCGCACCGGTGGTGAACAGCGCCATGGACTGCCTCGCAACGCTCGTCAAGGTCTTCGGCCCGTTCGTCGAGTGGCGCGAGGAGAGCGTGCGCGACGTCGTGCTGCTGACGATCATGCGGCTCTTTAGCACGATGCAGAAGCCCAACAGCCGCACGAACCGCGCCGCATGCCGCTCGATCCTCAAGTTTGCGCGGCTCACGAACGCTCACACGCTGCGGTATACGCTCTCGTGCATCTTCGCCAAGGAGACGGACGCGCTCGTGCAGATGCACCTGCTGCGTCTGCTGATCCCCGAGTTTGGCTTCCAACCGGACGGCGTCAGCGCGGCGCTCGTGCTCTCGGTGGTCGGTGGCG
>JAASFQ010000551.1:0-19619 GCA_023333845.1 Globisporangium polare | reverse complement strand
GTGCGAAGGCGAGTGCCGAGACTGCTGTGCGACCTGGGAGGCTGATGCTCGACGACATCGAGGTGCACATGAGTCGACTTACGCTGCCGCCTGGGACATCGCAGATCTTGACCGAGATTATGAAGCTTCCCGTCCAGACTGTTGGACTGGACGGAGGACTCAACATTGGCTTCGATTCGGCGATTGGTCGTTTACCTGCGACCGCATTCGAGCCAATTCTCACGGCGATGGTGAATCACCCCTCGCCATCTTCCGTGGATACCCGAAGCGAAACAGTCGTGGCGAGTCCGCAAACCGTGTACGTCGTGAATACCGGTCGAGTCCGTACGCTGGAGGCTATGGTCTCGCTCACTCTCCGGTTGAAAGCGGTCTGCTCGGCGGTTGCCGCGGCACAGCACGTTGAGAATTTCGAGATGGAAAACGTGATTTGCGGGACAGAATTCGGCACGAGGGCCAAGCGGTACCAATGGCTCGCGTACTCGCTCCTGAGCAAGGAGTCTGCGTCGAGTGTGTCGAGGCTTGTGCTATCTGATGTAGACTTCTATCAGGAGGACATCAACTCCATGCTGAGTATCCTGAACGCGAAGAACCCGGCCAGCAAGCTGGACGGTCTTACGAGGACAGCGAGGGACCGTGCACAATTCGCGCAAGCACCGCAGACGCCTGCCGTGAATGCTGTGGAAGAAGCGCCAGTCGAGTCGTACGACGAATCCAGCGAGGATGAGTACGAAGAAATCGACGAAGAAGCTCTTCTTGAAGCCCGAGATCGAGCGATAATGCTCGATGCTGTGATCGACCGAATCGATCGCGCTGCAACTGGTGAACAACTTGAAGTCGACGGCGATGGACCTGGTGAAGTCGATGACGGGGAACCCGGAAACCAAGCCAATGACAATGGTGGTGAGCGCGACGAAGCTGCAGCAGACGTGGAAGTCGACGATGAAGCCGAAGCCGCTGATCTAAACGATGCAGGTGATGACGGTGACTTATCCGATGATGGTGAAGAAGATGAAGAAGATGATGATGACCAAGTCAATCCTGTTGCGAGGTTTGGGTTCCCTCCGATAAATCCCGATGACTTCGATCAAGATGACGACGTCTCTGAGTTCGAGTCGGAGGAAGAAGCTGGGATCGATGATGAAGACCCAGACGTGCGCGCTTACTACACGGAGAATTTCGAAGACTCCGGCGAGCAAGAGCACGATGATGGACACGCGGTGGTGAAGAAAGGAACCACGGTGCGAATGAACGGATTCACACCAGTAGGCGAACCCGCTGATCTACTGGGCTCCATGGTCTTGCAAGAAGGCGGCGAATTCCGGGTCATCGCAAATGATTCGACGAGCGAACTCGTGAGCATCATCGTCCCTGGTTTCGGTTGCTATAGTGTGGAACGCAGTCTTGTCGACCGCTTCGTGCCTATTCCCGAAAGCAAGACTGCGAGCTCCATCTCGTTGGGATACCAGGGCTCGATCACATCGCTGTGCTTGTCGTATGTGACGACAGTGAACGCCCAGATCTTCCTCCCGATTCTCCGGTATCTTGGCGTCAAGCTGACGTGCCTTGAACTGGTTGAAGACGTGTACGTGGCTCCCGAGTCGCTCAATCAGGTGCTCAAGGTGTGTCCTCACTTGGAATCGCTTCAGTTTTCCGCTGCAAATGCATCTCTCCAGGGTGTGCTCCTCGCAGCGTATGCTGACGAGAGCTGTCGCATCTCTAATTTGCACCTCGGCCGCGTTCGTCCAGCGACAGTCGGTAACCTGATCGAAGCCCTTCAAGACCCAACGACTGCGATGGCCCAGACGATCGAGAAGCTGTCGCTCTTCCATGAGCACGTCACTCTCTTTGGCGAGAGGATGCTCGCAGCGATCGTCGACATGCTCCAGCACAACAGCGTCCTCGAGTTCTTTGAGATCGACTTTTATCCGGAAGAGGCCGAGAGGTTCAAGCCGCAGTTGCTGGAGTTCCACGGACAAGTTCTTCCAGGAGTAAAGGCGCAACTACCGCTCAAGTGCCGCCTCGCGTTCTTGAGTGTGCTGAAGGTGTCAAGCCGTAGCAGCCCGAAGAAATTCCAAGACGACGGTCCGTCCGAGAGCAAGCGACAGCGTCTACTTTCAGGTGTGGACCTCGACCGAATCGACCGTGGCGTTCTCTCCCTCATCTTCCGCTTTGCCGCCCAGCGAAAGACGCGTCGCATCCGAGTGCACGTCCCCGACGACGACCGCAACCGCTTCTTCCACGAGAGGTACCTGCGCGAGCAGGTGGACTCGGACGACGATTCGGTGGGCGACGACGCGGTCTGGTGAGCCTGCTGCGTCCAGAGAGCAGAGCAAAGTGATTTCCAGCGATCATTCGAGAACAGCTTCCAAAACAGCGACTGTATAGTATTGGCTGATACAGCTTTTTTCTGTGCGCAAATAACAAGAAATCCAATCGCGAAAAAATAGCAACGCAAAACAAACCACGCAAGCAATGGCAGCGCCAGTCGCGAGCAGCAGGAGCAGCTGGGCGGCGGCGGCCCTGGCGCCCTGGTGTGCGTTCCTCAAGCAGCACGCGAGCGTCGCGCTGCGTCCGAAAGGCGACGCGCTGCTCATCTACGTGCGTCTCCGGGCAGAAGCTCCAGGGTCCCTCCCCAATGAGCGCATTGCGCGATGCCGCGAGGCGATGGCGCTGCTCGGCGCCGTCGCGGCCGTGGACAACGACGAGTGGCAGCTGCTGCTCGAGCACGAGTGCGTGTGCTCCAACCTGCCGCTCGTGGACCCAGGTACACTGGGTCCGTGTTTTGAGCTGCGATTGGGGGACAGCAAGGACGACGCGCTGGGCTTTGACACGCAGTTCTACCGAGAATTCTTCATCCTGGGCGATCAGCAGCAGCATGTCAGCGGTGAGTTTACGGAGGCGATGGAGATCATTACCAACCGAGCCCAAATGCTGCAGACTCGTACTGGAGATTTCATCAACATGGGGAGATATCTGTTGCATCTGCGCTTCATCCCACGTCGCAGTATTGAATCGGAGCTGGTGGCTTCGTACTTGCAGAGCGTGCTAAACATCGTGCGCGAGATCCGACGACGCGAGAAGACTCAGGTGGGGCAATCCCCATTCGTGTTGGCGGAGGCCAGTGTGCATATCGACCGCCTCGAGCTCCCAGCTGGCGCATCGACGGTTCTCGCGGAGCTTGTGGATCGAGACGACGAGAGTGGGGGCGTGCTGATGTACCCGTCGTTTGAGATCGGTGGCAACGCCACCATCGGACGACTGCCGACTGATGAACTGGCACAAGTGCTCCAAGGGTTGACCTCCTTTGGTGGTTTAGCTTCCAGTGAGGATAACAAGCAGAATGACTCAGAGCCAGCAGGTGGCAACCGCGTGCACATCAACAACTTTCACGAGCACCTATCCAAGAGCGCGAGCAGCAAGTACCTCCACAACGTCCGCGCACTTTGCTCTGCTGCCGGGGCATCGCAGAAAATCGACGAGTTGCACCTGGAGAATATCGCGTTCGGCGCGAAGACGCAGAAGAAGAGCGAGTGCTGGCAGTGGCTCGCGTACGCGCTCTTCAGCAAGGACGCGACGTCACGCATCTCCAAGCTGACGATCGAAGACAACTACTTTCGAGGCGACGACATGGAATCAATCATGTGCTGCCTACGGTCGAAGAACCCAGCGGCGAAGCTCTGGCGAGTCGGCAGAGAGGGACAACTGGGAGCTGAGGCTGATGACGGCGACGAAAATAGTGGTGGCGACGAGTATGACGATGAAGAGCAAGAAAAGTTGGACGACCACCAGATCTTTGGCGTCAGGGCGATCTACTCCCTTGAAGAGGACTACGGAGAGCTCGACTTCCGAGGTTCGGAAGACGGAGTTGACGACGAAGATCCTGATGATGCCTGTGACGACGGCAGCGACGAGTGGGAAGACGATCGCGGCGAAAAAGACCCGACGTCTGTCTGTCTCAAAGCAGGTGCTACTGTTGAGATCTGTACTTCGAATCGACAGCTGAGCGAACGGACAGCTCTGCCTTCGAGCTACACAAATCGTCAGTTCCGCGTGATGAACTATGACGAGAGTCTCGACGCGGTCGACATCATCGTGCCGTGCTATGGACACTGCCGAGTCTCGCGAGAGTCGATCACTCAATCCGTGAACGATACGACAGCGATCGCGCAGTCTTCTTCGCTATCACTCGGCTATAATGGCTCGATCACTGAGATTTACTTTGATTTCCAGCGTGCCACGGATGGCAATGCGCTGCTGCCGCTGATCGAGTACCTCGGTCCTCGGCTGACGTCGCTCAACATGCAATCCGAAGTTGGCGTGAACACGGCGTGCTTCTGCAGAATCATGAGCGCCTGTCCAAAATTGGAGTCGCTGGCGATCTGCGATATGCTCAACGTCGTGGAGCTCGAGCTTCCAGCTGCATACGAGGAGAAGAGGTGTCGGATTTCCGACTTGACCATCGCGGACTTTGCACCAAGCGAGAACACGACGAACCTGATTCGTCTGCTCTGTGATCCAACCAGTGAAGTTGCTCAACATCTGCGCCATCTGAAGCTGATTCCGGATTCCCTGCGATCTTTCGAGGCAAGCACGCTGACTGCTGTTCTCGAGATGCTCCAAGTGAACAATGTGCTCGAGAGTCTTCAGTTGCGTCTCTCGCCAGCACTCTACTGCGAGTTCGCTCCGAGGCTTCTCAAGTTCCACAAACAAAGCCTTTTTGTGGTGAAAGCCCCGCTGCCACGTTCCAGTCGACTGGCGTTCCTCAGCGCGATGCGTGCGGTGAGCAATCCATCCCTCAGCAGCAGCTCAGGTATGGGCACGCCCGTGCACAAGAAGGCCCGACTGACAACAGGCGTCGACCTCCAGCGCCTCGACAGCGATGTGATCTCCTTGATCTTCCACTTTGCAGCCGAGCGGCCGATTCGCGAGATCGTTGTTCGAAGCTTGTAGTGTGGAACAGTAGTGATGATGCAGCCGCGCTGAAACAGGAAGCCACGTCTTCATGAGAGAGCCGTAATGGGAGACCGTCGCGGTGGAAGCACAAGCATTGCTTAGGCACACTATCCGTAAACGCTGCGTGCAATAGAGAGCCAAACTAGATGGTGCCTGCTAACCGTGGTGCGTTGCCATCCCATGCATTGGTGTCGTGCGCTGCGTTTGCTTGCCGATCGATCATGTGGGCTACGGTACATGCTGATCGGTCATGGAGCACCATCAGGAGAGTCAAAGTATACGTCGTATACAAAAGATGTGTGGTGGATATAGAGTATGGTGTGACCCACCCGTATTTCCTTCCTTTGCTTCAACATTTTCGAAGAGGCAATGGACACACAAGCAAGAAGCGACCGCGATCATGGAGCAGCAGCAGATGCTCGCGCGCGGCACGCGCTGGGGCGACCTGCTGGAGCCCTGGCGCCCGTACTTCAAGCAGGTCGACCGCCTCTTCTCGGGCGACTCGGACGTCCACGTGGACCTGATCCGCGACACGAAGACAGTCCCGTGGCGCGAGAGCGTGTGGCGGCTGCGCGAGGCGCTGGAGCTGCTCGCGCTCGTGGAGCTCGTCGAGAGCGTGTCCAAGGGGGAGATGCCGTGGCAGCAGTATGAATGCTCTGGCTGCAGCGTCTTGCACTGCCACACGGACCCTCGGCGCTATGTGATCCACCGCTACAACAAGAGATGCCTCAACTACAAGAGCGTCTCCGACATCGAAGTGTACAGCGCGTTCTTCTTCGCGTTCGACGAGCACTCGCTGCGCGACGAGTTTCGCCGCGTGGTTGACGAGATCTACCATGGTCTCACGCCGGAGTTGAGAACGGCAGTGAAAATGCGCTGGTGGCTCCCCGTGTGGGTGGACTTCTCGGGATA
The DNA here is from genome assembly GCA_023333845.1 of Globisporangium polare. Lineage (NCBI taxonomy): Eukaryota > Oomycota > Peronosporomycetes > Pythiales > Pythiaceae > Globisporangium > Globisporangium polare. Next base: position 13,754 of record JAASFQ010000551.1, on the reverse strand, counting down.
TACGAGCTTGCCAGTGGCGTACCTCCAGTCTGCGCTTGAGTTCGTGAAAAGATTCGTCGAAACAGCGAAAGAAGCTGCAGCTATAGCAGGAGCAGCAGCAGATCAATACGACCAGTGGCAGTACCAGTTTCCGTACACCGATTCGCAGCTGCGGTTATGCCTCCGTAACCTGGAGCACGGCGCGGCGCCAATCCTGACCGAGCTACTCGCTATGGGTGTGCAGCTCACTGGCGAAATTGCCATCGGCGGCGACTCGGCGTTGGGGCGGCTGCCATTTTCAGAGCTCGGCCCAGTTCTTCATGCGATCACGGATGGATCTTCGCTGCGGGCGTTGAAAGGCTACGAGAAGGTTTTGCATGGCGACGCAGCGAGCAAGAAGACGCTGCGTATGCAAAACTGGGGGCCGGCAGGGAGGTGGCACGCACGAGTGCTTCAGGCAGTCTGCTCTTCGCTTGCTGGCTGCAAAGACTTCCGGGAGCTCAACCTGGGCAACTTTCCTGTCGAGACCTCGCTTCGGAGCAGAAGAAAGATCTTGCAGTGGCTCGCGTACGCGCTCTTCAGCAAGGACTCGACTACCAGCATTTCGAGCCTCACTCTCGCAGATGCGCTCTGGGTTGACGATGATATGGATGGGATCATGGACATGCTGAAAGCGAAGAATCCGGCGAAGCATCTGCTTGATGGCGACAGTTTCCAAGACCCTGATGCATCGCTCGGTGATAAAGCTGTCGGCCCGGACGGTGAACGGCAAGGCGAATCGACTGAGGTCAACAGTAACCGCGAAGTAGATGAAGATCCAGGATTTGCTTCCCTAAAGGCAGGGACAACGATCTCAATCGCGCCTATTGATGATGACGATCAGCTAGATTCGAGCCCAGAGTCGCTCGTGCTGAAGCAAGACGGCCTCTTTCGCGTGATGAGAGATGACAAGAGCCTCGAGTGGGTTGACATCGTCGTCCCGTCTTATGGGTTCTGCGTCGTCCGTCGTGCTTCGGTGGACCATTTCGTGCCAGCCGCGTCGCAGAAGTCCAGTGTTGATGCTGGCTATGGTGGCTCAATCACGTCGCTGGAACTGCGCGACTCGGACCAAGAGCTGCTGCTTCCGCTGATCGAGTTCATCGGCTCCAAGCTGCTTTCACTTGCAGTGAACGGAAGAGACTTCGAAGGGGATGATGATGGAAAGATCACTGCCGACTACCTCCGTCAAGTGCTGCGTGTGTGCCCAAACCTGACGAGCCTTCAGCTCATTGAACCGGATGGAGACGTCGTGAATGTGTTTGTGGAGGCATACCGAAGCGGAGGCTGCAAAATCGAGCGCCTGGGCCTCCATGATCTGTTGATCAGTCCAAGCGAGCCGATCATGGAATTTGTCGGCATGCTCCAAGATCCGACGAGTGCTGCAGGGAAGACCATTCGGTATTTGAAACTGCAGACTGCACGGCATCATCTGTTCGAGAAGACCGCGCTCGACGCGGTTTGTGAAATGCTCCAAGTCAATCGCACCCTTGAGTATCTGGAGATCAAAGTGTGCGAGTCTCTCACAGCAGAGTACGAGCCGAAGCTGATGCGGACCCACGGCCAACGAGTCGTTCGGAGCCCGCTCTGCCAGGCGACCCGCTACGCTTTTCTCACCATCTTGGAGCACACCAGCAGCGCTGCCCAGGCAGCTGCCGAGCCTCCGAGGAAGCGACTTCGTCACACTGGTGCACAGGATTTTGTGGACGGAAGACTCGGCCGCGCTACGATTTTGTCAATCTTTGCGTTTGCTGCCGAGGGAGCCACCCGCAAGATCGAGGTTCTCCCAGTGTACGAGGGGTACTGAGCCAGGCATCATGATCTCAAGGACCGGTGAAGTCAATTGCGGTATTGCATTTAAAATCAGTTTTGCGTTGCAATGCTTTCGGAAGTTGTCTATACGTCTTCCGCTTCAAGTCGATAGAGAGAGTCTCTATGCCACGAATGAACTGGATGCTGAGCAGACAAACCGAGTCTTTGTGTGCGAGGAGTCCAGTAGTGTGTCCGTGAGGACGCGATAGTCGGATGTCGAGGAGTTGGACGGATCTGAACTCGGCTGGCCGGCTCACAACGGACGCTTCCTTTCACAGATGCGCTTTCAATAGAACCTGGAAGGTCAATCCGCAATATTGCAGGTCTAAAAGACCATCAACGTACATTCCTCGAGTTATGACAGCGGCGCATCATGTTTCTCTCTCGTATTCAATCCCTTTCGTTCGTCTTCCTCACGGCACTCGACTCGAGTGGAGCGTAGCGTAGCTTGCCTCACGCAACGCTTCTTCTTCCCATATTCGCTTCTTTCTTCTTCTCCGTCTTCGTTGTTCATGCTAGCTGCACTTTCCACGAGAGTGCTTATGCCAGGTAGTTGTACATCTGCAGGTTGTTTGCGTCTCGCTCCAGGTACTCGCGATCGATGAGACTTTCGATGCGGCGCTTGATGTCAGCGGCCTTGGCGGGGAACTTGACTTGCGTGAAGATCTCAGTCATCAGTAACGCGTGCGAAAGCTTCTTGCGCGACTTCATGATGCGCACAATGGCGGCGTCCACCTGGTACTGGCGGTCGCGGAACACGCGCTCGTGGGTGTCCTCATTCTCCTGCTTGGTCTCCTTCATCTGGATCGAGTTGATCTTGATGCGATACAGCTGGTTCACAAACGCACTGTTGAAGGAAAACGAGTCGCCGTCTTCGACTTCTTTGCCCTTGGGACTCTTCTGGAGGACACGGATCTTGCCGCACGCGAGCGACTGCAGCGTTCGTCGCAGTTCGCCATCCTCTATCCGGGTTTGCTCCTTCAGTTCCTTGAAACCAAGCGAATCCGTCGTGTTGAAGCACAAGAGCACGACAGTCTGGAACAGCGACACCACCAGCTCCTTCTTGCCAGCCGGGAAAGTCGCCTTCACGACGCACTGAGCCAGAGAGTGCTGCCACTGCAGCTGTCGACCCTGGTACTTGGACGAGTAAAACTTGTCGAAAATCTCCTTCAGCGGCACGAGCGAGGACGGCAGGTTGATGTCAACCGCAGCGTACGGTGGCCAGAAGCCCGTTGTGAGGACCTGGACCTGCATATCTGGAGCCTTTTGGCCCAACGCCTCCAGTGCAACCCTAGCGGAGCAAAAGAAGAGAAAGTTAGTGTGTGTGTGTGTGTGTGTGTGGAAGGATCATGACAGCCGAGGTGGAAGACACTGCTCTGATCTTACCGACTGGTAGCGTGCTGCTGGAATTGCGTCATCACGTTCGAGGAGAGATCGATATCTTTGAACATTCCTTCGAGCTATACGTCACACAAACACCAGCAGCACAAAACAAAACAGTGAGACCAACCATCGCCTCCAGACCAAGAGACAACACACATCAGAGCAGTACCTTGTTCGTGAACGAGCTGCCACACTCGGTCTTCAGCTTCGACAGCATGAGCTTCTCCAAATCAAAGGACGCGCTCTTGCCCACGAGCAAGCGCTTCGCCAGGTCCTTCTTGTAAAATGCCTCGAACACGTCTTTTCCCTGGATGTACCGGAAAATCACCATCACGCGGTCCAGCAGACTCTCCACCTCCGTCTCCGAGCCGCCCTTGTTTCCCGTCCGAAGCTTCGAGTCGACGTACTTGGCGACTAGCTCGGCAGGTCGACTGGCGCGCACATTGATCGCGTACTCCATCGCAGACTTCATCGAGAAGACAAAGTCCGAGTTCGCCTGGAACGACTTGCTCAGCACCGTGTCCAGCTCCGACTTGAGCTGCAGCACCTTCTCGACCAGGTTCTTCTCCTGCTCGACATCCATGACCAGCGTCGACACTTTCTTGCGGATGTAGTTGGAGAATGCGGTCTTCAAGTCGTCCACGGCGTCCACCTTGGCGTACAGCAAGTACATGCGCTTCAGATCCTCGATGCGTCCGCCGTCCATGAGCGACTCGAAGCCTCTCTCGAGCAGCATCGCGACGTGCGGCTTCAGCAGCTTGCTTTCCACGACCGTGACGAGCTGCTTCTTCGTAGACGTGTCCAGATAGTGGACCACGCGCTCGTTCTCCTCGTGCAGACGCTTCTCGACGTGCAGCAGGAACTGTGGGACGCTCGACGCCTCGGCCATCAACACGCCCTCGGCAGTGTAGAATCGTTCCGACGCCGTGAGGAACGGCGTCTCAAAGTCTGAGTGGTACAGTTGCAGCGACAGCAGCATGCGCAGCAGGTTGTACAGGTAGCTGCGGCTGATCGCTTCGCCCTTTCGCTCGCGCTCGATCAGCTCCAGCAGACCGTCGATGAGCTTCGCCTCCAGGGGCTTGCGCTGTACAATATTCTCGCGCAGCAAGTTGAGGCCCATGTCCCAAATCGACGCGATGTGTGGCGTCTGCATCACGTACGTGCGGTCCAGGTACAGGAAGATCGTGCGGATCACGAGCATGTCCTCGCAATGGTCCTCCCAGAGCTGGTGCACGGCCTCGAGGAACATGTTGATGTCGCCTGTCGCGTGCTGCAGCTGCTCCACGCGCGCGTGGATGAACGTCGCACACGTGTCTTCGAGTTTCTTGTACAGTCTAATAGCAATACACACACGGCAAATGAGCATGCCATACTACCACAACCACAGCTATACGCAGCGCATGTTCCTTACCTGGCAGCCATCTTCCACGTGCACATGTCCTCGACCGAGCGGTAGAGCTCTTCGCGGCTGAGCGACGTCGTCTGCTTCTGGTGCACAGCGTTGATCGCGGCCTCGAGCTTCTTCCACGTCTCCTCTTCAAAGGCGTCTGGCAGCTTCGGCGTCACCTTGAACGGCTTGATCGTGAGCTTCTTCTTCGCCGCGAGCCCGCTGCTGCCGCTGGTCAGCTTCGTGCTCGAGCCGTTCAGCACGCCGTCGTGGCCCGGTTTACGACTGCGGAAGCCGATGCCGGCGCTGCTGTTACTGGTGCTGTTGGCGCGCGCATTCGGATCTTCGACCTTGGGGAAGAACGACGACGCCATCTCCACTGCTGTGGTTACACACGCATGCGCACATACACGCAGGGGTGTGAGTCACATGTACACTGTGCAGCATACACATAGAGACACCTCATAGAGCGAAGGCGTTCTGTTACCTTCTTCGTCAGCTCCTCTCTCTTCGCTGCTTTTTGCCTTTGAATGCGGAAGTGAAGAGCGCTCTCGGTTCTTTTGGGGAGCTTTTTTGGGCAAGTGTGTGAGAGAGAATGTTGTCTGAATGTTGCAGCAAAATGTCCCGCTCGCTGAGAATAGGGGCGACGGCGGAGCAGCACAATCACACTAAAGTTGTTGCACTAACATTGCGGCTGTGTTGCTTTGCCATTCCTCGCGCGCTTCGGCGCCGTTCACGGTCCACGTGAAGAAGAAACACGCGCGGAGGTTGCGAGAGCGAGCTGAACTCTCGTAGTTCGTACATTGATGGGTATGAGCTTGCCTTCACTGACTCGGATGGAGAAGCAGAGCGAGCCGCGCGCGCGTGCGTAAATCTCTCCAGGCATCGCCATTCAGCTGGAAGATGTGCTCTTTTCCCCGGACGACAGCAACTTCTGGGGCGAAGAAGGCTGCAAGAAGAAGACTTGCAAGTACTACAAGATACGTTGATCTTACAAAAGCTATAATACTTCAGGTGTGTGTGTGGCTTCGAACTTGTGGGTCTCCTCAGAGTTCCAAGTCGTCGCTTTCCTCATCCTCGTCGGAATCGCTCGAGTCGGAGTTGAAAACCTCGGCGTGGATCCGGTACTGGAGCAGCACGGGGAACATCTTGCAGAGCACTTCTTCGCCTTCTTCACGGGTCTATAGCACAGATTCACACACAAATCCGTCAGTCGCTCACCCAACAAGGCACAGCAGAAAGCAATGAGCGAACAACACACCCTGTAGCCCGTGATAACGATCTTTCCCGAGACGAAGATGAGACACGTGGCCTTCGGCTTGACGACGCGGTAGATCAGGCCAGGGAAGAGCTCCGGCTCGTACTGAGTGAGGATTGAGAAGCCACAGAAAAGCTGGAGAGGTCAGTTTCAGCCAAGAATGAAGCACTGGACCGTCAGGCAATGTGAACGTACGGTGCAGAAGCGCGAGTGGCCCCGCGCGAGCCCCTCGAGACGCACTTTGAAGCACAGATCCGCTGACCCGACGACGTTGGCGATCGTGAACTTGGCCAGATCCGACGGGTACGACAGTTTCTATAGCATCATAACCACAACACGATTGGTGAGAACGAAGCTAGCATACATGCTGCGCCAATGCGAATCACTGGCCAGTCGGAATTGCACTAGGCTCACCTTCAGGATCGAGCGGAACTTGTCGAGCGCCTGGTTCGCATCCACCATACTGTTGCACCCGACAATCAAGAACTACAACAAGCAACACACATATCCATCCACGTAAGCGCTTGAAACCACAGCACCGCCAGTGCCAAGTTCGCTATAAAGTAGTACCTTCCCGCTGCGGTATGCGAGCACGGACGCCTTCGGGGTCGTGAACCGGATGATGAGCGCGCTGAAGCCCTGCTCAAGCCAACGAACCAATGAGCACCAAGCCGTTAGATGACTAGCCATTGCGCGGCATCACATGAGCATACTAACGTACGCGCTGCGAGTAGTCCGAGTTGCGGATCTGCAGCGCAAGCTGCTTGACGTCAAGCGGGTGGCGCAGACTGCCGTGCCCCAGCATGTTGCTGCAGAGATCGAGAAAAGCATCCGTCAACCGAAGTGCTGCGCTGCGCAGAAGCACAGTGGTGTGTAGAAGAGGACCTGCACTACGAGTACGTACACAATGCGCAGCCGCACGCCTTCCTCCCGCAGACGCGCGGTGGTCCATGGCGCGCCGCGCTCTGCCGTCGTCACTGCACCCGCATCGCCGTCGCGAGTCATTCTCCAGCAGCAGCAGCAACGAGAATGACCAACCAAGAAAGACCGGCATGCAACAAACAATTTGTTTTGGCGCCATTTATCATTTCGCTCATCCCTTTTAATCAGGCATCTTCTCGAATTTGACCGGACGGAAAAGCAATACTCTGACAATGTACATTGCTGCATTGGTACATTTTAGGACTCACCAGGATACAGTATGGTTTCTCTGAGGCTCACGTCGGAATGGGTTCCCAGAATCTCAAACTCTTTTGAATAGAAAGTCCGAGCCAGATCAAAATGGGATTCGTTGGAAATGAAACCACTTTCGAATCCGTGGTCAGACATCGGAACCCGGGTTTTATGGTTTCAAGCTCATTCGCAAAGCGAAAAGCTCATTGTGATGGACACAATGGACACGATGGAGCGCTGGCGATTCCTGGAGCCCTGGTGCGTACATCTGCGCGGGCGCGTGACGCTCGAGACGACCAGCAGCAGCGACACTTTCTGCAGCATGCGCAGCAGGTACTCGCGACTCTGCGTGGCGCTGCCGCCCGACGGCAAGGGCACCAACTGGAAGCTCATCCAGGAGCTGCGCGAAGCGGTGGAGCTGCTCGGCGCCATCGCGCGCGTGGACAACGCGGCGTTCCGCGAGCTGCTGGCGCTCAAGTGCGGCGTCTCAGCTCTGCTTGGGACTTCGACTGCTGGCGGTGGCCACAGCCGAACACTGCTAGATGAAGAGCCGCTGGCGCCGCGCTTCTCGTTCGTGTTCTACCAATACAACAACCTCGAGGTCTCGTGGGGGAGCACGCTGTACAACCAGTTCTTCCTGGCGCTTGACTACGAGAGCCTGAGCGACGCATTCCGAGACGCATTGGCTCAAGTGCACCAGCGAGTGGCAGAATATGGCGATTCCACTATGTTAACAGAGAAGATCCCGGTCGCAATCTCGTTCAAGCCGCCGGAGCTGCCGTCTCACTGGTCGCTGCCGTACCTCAAGAGCGTGCTGGAGATCGTGCAGGCGATCCAGGACGAGTTTGAGTGCAGCACCAGTGGCGGTGACCACCCGTTCCCGTTTTTGCTCGAGGCCGTGAGCCTCCACGTCAACCACGTGACGCTCGACAAGAAGACGCTGGTGATCCTGAAGGAGCTCCTCGCGCTCGGAGTCAAGATCCCGCTGCTCTCGCTCCACGACTCAATGGTGATCGCCAAGGCGCCTCGGAACTACATGGGCGATTTCATCACGGCGATGACGCGCTGCTCTGTGAAGAACGAGGCTAGCGATGAAGGCGGCTTTGCGGATACCGATTTCCAGGATTCACCGCTGTCTCCTCCTCAGGCTAGCGACACGTTTCGACTGCGAGGACCTGGCGTCGATTCGCACCAGTTTGGCGCGTTCTGCTCGGCGTTGGCGTCGTCAAAGGGCATCGCGAGCGTGTATCTGAGCGAGATGTTCACGGAAGAGCGCGGATACCAGCGCTTCATCAAGTGGCAGTGGACCGCGTACGCGTTCTTCTGGCGAGACTCATCGCTTTCCGACATCTCGAGTCTGCACATCGCCGACACGAAGCTGACAGATGAAGACGTGATTGCGATTGCGAGTGTCGTGAATGCCAAGTACCCAGCAAAGAGCTTGTTGCGAGTAGAAGACGCCACCAGCGACCCTGAAGACGAGGAGAACGAGGATCCTGTGAATGGTGGTAACCAGCAAGCCAACAGCAAGATCTTGAGCCTGAGCAAAGACAAGGAGCAAGACGTCATCTCGGTGCTCCTGAACAAAGGCGCGGAGATCAAGATCGATCCGTATGACCCATGCGGCCGCGCATCGTTCGAGCTTTCAGCGGACGACCACTTTTTGGTCATGAAGGACGACGAGTCTAGTGACTATGTGGAGATCCTGGTACCCGGGTACGCGCACTGCGCCGTGGCGCGTGACGCGGTCCAGTACTATCTCTGCAACTCGGAAGCAGAGCAAATCCTGGAGCCCTCGAGTCTTCAGTCAAGAGCGAGCTTCAGCAGCATCACGACACTGCGCGCAGAGTTCAAGCACGTCGTCCAGCCAAACACGCTGCAAGCTTTCATCACTCTGGTTGGAGCCCCACTGCTGTCACTGGTTCTCAAAGTCGGAGGCATGTCCAGCGAATCGCTCGACGTGATCCTGCGAACCTGCACGAAGCTGAAGCGTCTGAGTCTGGACATCATTGAGGAGAACACGCTGAGCGTGCTCGCTCGCGCGTACGAAGAAGGCAGTCGCGGGTGCCAGGTCTCGTCACTGAGTCTGGAAGGGTTGGAGCTCGAGAGTGAGGAGATCTCGGTCTTTGTCCAGGCACTCGGCAATAAGAGTACCAAGATGGGCAAGACCCTGGTCGAGCTCTCCGTTGGTGAGCGTCTCGAGTCCTACGCGCTCGATGAGGCAAACCTCTTTGCGCTGCTGGCGATGCTCGAGACGAACAACAAGCTCGAGTACCTCGAGCTGTACGTGGAACACACGCTGTACGATAACTTCCTACCCCTATTTAACGAGTTCCACGGCCAGGAGCTGCCCGTGATCAAGCAGCAGATGGCGCTCGCGTGTCGTCTGGCGTTCCTGAGCGTTCTCACAGCCACGACCTTCCTCCCAGAGGTAGTTACCAACGATGGGAACCAAGGAGCAGATGAGGAGATGGCCGGTGAAGAACGCGCTCCGAAGCGAGCGCGCTGCCAGAGCTCGGCGTCTCTGTCGTCATCATCGACTGGTGCAGCCGACACGTCGAGACTCGATCGCCATGTGATCGCGCTCATCTTCCAGTTCGCTGCGATCCCAAAGCAGCGCGTCGTGAACCTCATCAAGTTCCACTGAGACCGTCATCTATTGTGTCAACTCTGTGGAAAAGCCAATATACCACCACCACCTTGTGCGTTGGAGTCTATATACCCTGACCGTGTATTCCTTGTTCTAGTTCGATGACCGCACTCTACTCTGGAAGTTTTCGCAGCACGATCCGTCTCGTCGCCGCTACGGCCGCAAAGTCGAACACGCGCGCCAGCACGCGCTCGTCAATTTGACTCAGCAGCTCAAACTTTGACAGAATACTACTGATGCTGAGCAGCGCCAGTCTGGATCTCAGAGGCAGCTTGCGCTTCTCAACCGGGAGGTACTGGTTGTTGAATTTCTCAAACGCACCAGCGAATGAGAAATGCAGTGGGGCTGGCAGGTGCAGCTCGAGGTACAGCAGTGTCTTGTTGACCTGGAGCATCGTGAGAAAGGCTTCGACGTTCGCCTCGTCCATGGTGATGGCCTCCGTGGACTCGCCCACACAGAGCTCGCTCACCGTCCTCTTAATGCGCTTCGACGAGTCCGAGAGCGCATTCGCTAGCTGCGTGAGCGTCGCGTTGCTTTCGAACTGGTAATCTTCGAGCGTGAGCGACGACAACACACATGCTTGCGTCTCGTAGAGCTCAATCAACCCGTCGATATCGTCTTTGCCCAGCTGGATGCCTTCGATGTACAGATTGCGCAGCTGCGGACAGAAGCGCAGGAGGTCCGTGATGTACTCGAACGCAAAGCCGTACGCCTGGAAGATCTCAATGGAGAGCAAGGGACCTCCGATCGCGCTCAGTAGTCTTCGAAGCGCTGCAAAGCTGCCGTCTTCGTCGAAATCGATCGAGATCGCAAACGAAGTCACCTGGTGAGCTCTTGGTGATGACGAGATCAGTGTTGTAGTCGTCGACTCATGGCCATTTGCGATCTTGAGAGCCGCAGCACGATCCACCCAGCACTCACCGAAGCCTGGGACCAGAATACTCAGGCACGAACTGCCCAGGTCGTCCTCCATGATGGGAAACTGAGAATCTCGGTCGAGACTGAGCGCGTCGGATGCCCACTCATCGTCGTCCTCATCGCCACTACCTTCCTCAGGTGGAGCCAGACGAATGAGCGTGTCCTTCAACAAGTGGACAACGCGTCTGTTTCGCCCCGCGACTATGCTGCCAGAGGTCAGCAGCTCTTGCAGTGGATGCGAGGACTGCATCACCGTGATCATGGCCTCGACGTCCTCGAGAAGCATCCACTGGCCGTTGATCCCCAACTTGCCGACTAAGATCACAGAGTCACGACTGAAGAGCGCGTACGCGAGCCACTTCCACTTAGCCGCGCGGTTCGCTCTCGACGTATCGTCGAACACAGAGAACAAGTTGAGCGACGTCATGTGATCAGAGACCGCAAGTCCTGAGCTCAGGGCTGCGAGCTGGGCGACGCCGACGCTCGGGCCTTGGATCGTGAGGCTGTTCACAGTTGCAGCTGGCGTCTGGGGTGACGGAGCGCCGCTACCACAAGTGATAGCTCGATACAGCGTGCCCTGCGCCAGTCGTGAGCACCATTCTCCAGTAATGTCGCTCTCACGAACGCGGATCGTTAACGCGGAGATAGTGACGCCCAGGCTCACTAACGTCGTCAGGATACTGGCCACCTCGGTTGTGACCTCGAAGCTGTTCAGGTGAACTCTCACGGACTCGAGGCGATACAAAACTGCCCACGCTCTGTCATTAGCTGGCTCGTTGACTGCTAACCGGCGATGAGCGTCTTGGGCTTGAAATTTCTGTACGATGGTGACGACGCTGCGAAGAAACTCGACCAGGTCGTCGTGTCCGACGCCCAGCGGCTTGAACTCGAGACAGATGGGCACGATCACCGCCACCACCTCCTGGCCGCAACGTATCCCCAGCGAATGCACCATAGTGCTCATGATGCGTCTAAACGCCTCGTCTTGGTCATCTTCACCACCACTTGCAAACTCACTTGAGAGAAAGAGCTCCGAGCAGAGCATCTCTGGCCACCGCACGTCCTCGGCGATTGAATCGCCGTCCAACTGGAGCGCAAAGCGAGCACGTAATCCTTCATCACAGTCTTCATCGTCTCGCTCTGTCGCATACCCCACGCTCTCCACACTTTCTTTACGGAAACCAAAGCAGCTCACCACAACCTGTCGGAATGCGTGGATGTCCACATGCGCGAGCATGCTGATCAGCTGCAGAACCTGGCGAAGACGTCTGACGCGACGAGCCTCCGCAGCAAGATCCTCTGGCGACGACAACGGCGGCGACACCACGTCGAACACGCGCAGCCAGTTGCACGCGCGCAGCAGGAAGCGCGTCGTGCTCTGCGCGTGCTGCTTGTCTTCCAGGCTCACGAGTCCGCTCAGCGCCTCGCAGAACGGCGCGAGCTCATGCAGCCATGGCTCCTTCTTGCTGTCGCTGGTGGCCATGCTTGTCAAAATGGAAGTTCAATCGTGTTGGGCAGGTTTCGGTCCACATTGAGCCAACATTTCGCGAATGCGAGCGATGTTGCGCGAAAGGATGATTTAGAGTCGCATGTATTCGGTACCGGATTATGCTACATGCGAATACTGTCTTCGGTTGTGTATGTGGCATTATATGACACAACTCGAAGCACAAAATCACATTTCCCTCCCAGGTCTGTGGGGAGCATTTCTCATTTTTGGGAGCAGCTCAACTCAACCGAACGTCGCAAAAAAAGAAAACCATGGATGAGCGCTCGCCAGCACGCCCCCAGCCACAGCAACAGCAGCCGCAGCGGCGATGGACGTCCCACGGCCGCGGGGCCGGCTTCACGACCGACGAGGTGATGGACCTGCTGGCGATCATCAAGAGCCAGCAACCGCTGCGCGGGGAGGACTGGAGCGTCATCGCGCAGCAACACAACGCCGTGAGCACGCACCCGGCGCGCACTGCCGACTCGCTGCGGCGCAAGTTCGCGTCGCTCTGTCGGTTGGCGCCCCCGGGCGGAAACGACAGGCACTGGTCGCGTGAGGTGCGCGAGGCCGTGCGCGTGCGCAAGGTGATCGATCAGCGCGCCGCTCTTGTTGACGGAGACAATGGGGACGAACCGCTCGCGGGTGATGCCGTGAGGGCGGCGTTTGAGAACGACGAGGACGATGAAGAAGAAGAGGGCGACGCGAATACTCCAGCGGTGAGCAACAGTGAGGCTCTTGGTGGCCGAGGTGAAGGCTCGGACACTACAACGGACCAGGCCGATGCAAGCGAGACAGCACGCTCGACGGCACCAGCGAGCCCGCCTGTTGTGGTATCCACTCGAGCGTCTCGACAGCGTCAACGCCAATCGGGCCGGGCTTCCATTGGCTCGATGAGTAACGCTAGTCCAAGCGCTGCACTACCACCGAGGGTCGCGTACACCCCCACTCAAGCTCCGTGGACTCCCCAACTACCAATTGGTGGACCACCAGTTGGTGCAACGCCAATGTACCCAAGTGCGCCAGTGCCTCCGTATCAAGCAGCCCCATGGTACAACCTCCCACAGGCACCACAGAGCCACGACGAGGTTCTCCAGCTGCTTAAGGTGCAGATTCTAACCAACCAGCAGGAAGAGCAGAGTCGCCGCGCCGCTGAGGACCGGTGGCGACAGGAAGAGCGCGAGCGACGTGCTGAGGAGAAACGCGAACGCGAGAAGGACCGACTGGAGGAGCGCAAGTTCCGCGAGGACATGATGCACCGCCACGAGCAGATGATGGAGGCCATGCTGCTGCTGATCGCGAAACAAGACAAGTAGGTAGGTGCTTTGGGTACCATGTGTGTTTATTATGCCTAGGCTTGCTAACAAGCGATATACCGGGTTGCCCAGGTCACAGAACTCGGTGACACCAATAGTGAGAAAGGTCTCAAAGGTAAAACTGTACGTTGTTTTACCACTCGCTTGGCACCGTGCTTCGCGATAGCAAATAGCTCAAGAATCCTGTCCAGCAACGGTACTTGCTCGTCTACGGCAGCTCGCTGTACGCCGGGAAGTCGATGTATCCGTCGGCGCCCTTCTGGAAGTCCCAGTAGACCGAGTACGGCGCGGGCGGGTTGAGCGGCAGGTCGTGCTCGAAGCGCTCGGCCAGGTCCGGCGTGGAGATGTGCGCG